>PVIJ01004064.1:0-123468 GCA_004024925.1 Scalopus aquaticus | reverse complement strand
GGGGTGGCAGTGGGGGGGAAGGTGTTTTTTCAAAATGAGAAAACAGCTCCCAGCTTAGGGCAGCCCTGGAAGAGCTGCGGGCGGACGGGAATCACCCGGGTCTCCCTCCAGCAAGTCTCGGCGCTGCCCACCCACGGGTGGCCACGGCGGCGGCCAGGGGACCCTTGCCGCTCCACCTTTCCCACCGCTCCTAGCTGGGGGCTCCTAGCGGAGCCCGGAGCAGGGGCGACGGTCACCCCACCGCGAGGCGCAACGCTTCGCCGCCAGCCCCCACCCTGCGACCGCGCCGCGGAGCAGGAGCCTCAGGGAAGAGCTAAAAAAAGGGAAGGCTCTGCGGCTGTGCCGCGCCCGCCGGGGAAGGAATTCCCTCCGCCCGGGCGCACACGCGGCCCCCCGCCCCCGCCCCCGCCCCATCCTGCTCAGAAAAGAATTGGATTTTGCCGGAGAGTAGGAGGCAAAGGAAGACTCAGTTCTAGCCACCATCCTTCCCTCCCGTCCCCTCCCCGCCCGGATCCCTGAGGAAAGGGGATCGGATTCTCCCCACCGGATCTGGTGGGCGGAGGATGGGCCAGGAGAGTAGGGTGGAGTGGAGAAGCGCAGCTAATAACCCGGGCCCAGGCGTCTACCCAGAGGGGGTCCCTCGGGGTCGGACCCGGACCGGAACTGCAGGGGCGGGCGCCCTCTGTCCCCCCCTGGCTTGGGCTTCCCAACACCCACAACGACTTGGCACCAGCGCCCCCAAATTCGGTCGGTCCCCTGCGTGCTGGACGGGAGAACCGTGAAGCCCCCAGCCGTGGCCGCGTGGACACTGTACTCCAGCTCGGTCCTCTCAGTACTGAGGGCATTGGCTTCATGCCAGAAGGAACCAGGAAATAACTTCACTTGCAAAGTTCTAGTTTGCAGAGTAGGTCCACGAAAGCGCCTTTCATGTTTGACTTGCAGGCGGCTCCCTTTGACCAATAACAAAATGGGAGCCTCAGCAAACTAGATTATTGGCCGGCTTTTAGCTAATACGTGTAAGAAGCAAGACCCCGAACTCAAACCTTTGGTTCTTCTATTTTAGGATCTAGGTTTTATAATTTGGGTCTTTTATACATTTAACATTTTGGGGATCCCTATTACCTACAAAGGATGTTGAAGACAAAAATGAACAAGAATTACTCTGACCTTAAGGAACTCACAGTCAACTGAGAAAAGAAGACAAAGTTATAGGTGAAAATTCGGTGTAAACCACACTATTCTAAAGTGGAAACAGACTCAGTAACTTGCTGGGGTCTCATGGTTGAAGTGGTGCTGCAGGATTTGAACCCAGACAGTCTGACTCTGAAGCCCACCCACACTTAACCATTAGGCTAAACTGCCCCATCCCTCTGCTTAACTATATAGCGTTAAGAGGGGGTGGAGGGAGCAGCGCATAAAACAGTGTGTACAGTATGCTTCCAATTAAAATACAAATAAACATACAAGGGGGGGGTAACCCACCAGAACAATATATGTCAACATGATAGGTGATTTTTGTTTCCTTCATTTTTAAAATAAGCTCCATATTTTCTGCACTGAACACGAATTTATAAGAAAAAAAAAAAAAGCAATGCATGTTTTTAAAGTACAGCTTGAATGCAAACCTTCCAAAAGATGGTGATGCTTGAGGTTGCCCTGATGGAAGAAGTGGAATTAGTCAAGGGGGGAAGCTGGGAAGGACACCACAGAGGAGGGAGCTGTGTACCCCAGGGGGCAAAGACATGGTCAGAGGGCAGTTGAAGAAACTACAATGAAGTCTGTGGGCTAAGGAGTAGAAAGGAGTAAAGAATATGGTGATAAGGACTCAATCTCACATCATGGGAAGCCCCACCAGTGGAGAATTTCAACCCCCTAATAGTATCCTAAAACTGTCCCTGAAAGAGCAATTCCCTCGGGATCTAAGCGAGCAGTCTGCAACTGGGCTGAGTTTCCTGAAGGTTATTATTGTGCTATAAATCTTTTTCTGTCTTTGGAGGTGAAAAGCCTGGGTAGAGGACAATAGACTCTTTCAACATATTTGGGGTCAGAAGGTGCCAAGGTGCTGGATGGAAATCATTGCGAATGGGCTGTTACCATGCACATTTTCATTAGTCTGGCCCCATTTCATAACTCAGTTTTACTCTCACTCAGATCCAAGCCTGCAAAGACATTCCACCCATAACCCCTCACTTGCACCAGGCTGCCCATCTCTGGGAAGTCCCTGGTTACCCTGGCTCTAATATCAACTTCGGCTTATTAAAGCACTAGATTCTCAGGTTGCAGATGGCAGGTCTTGTCCTTCACATCCAAGTGCCCTGGTTCCCCTTTCCCTGCTAGAGAACCCAGGACAAAGGCCAGTCCATTGCTCTTCCCCCTCCTGGCCCCAGCCCTCTCTGACACATCTGACCCTCCTGCCCCATCCCGAGAGCTGCAGTGTTCAGTGCACAGGATGCAGAGATGCAGATTCTGAGTTCCAGGCTGGAAATAGAGGGGCCTTTGCTCACGTCATTGCATGAAATACACCATCTGCCACTTGAGCAAGAGAGACTCAGGGATGTTTAATGTGAAAACATGGCTCTTGCTCAGGCAACTGACTGTATTTTGGGGTGGGGATCACAGTTGGCATGTTAACCCTGGCAGTCAGGTTACCAATATTGAGAATTTGACCAATATTGATCAGATCCGTGGTGAACCCATAGTTACAGTTCTTCCTCAAGCAGCTAGCTCTGTGCACTGCACAGACCACAGAGCCAGCCCGGGTCAGCCCTGCCTGCCGGGTCTGGGGCTGATCTGCCCACTTGAGAAGTGCTGGGGACAATTAGGGAGTGCAGTAGGCGTCCCTCTCTCCCTTTCTTTTCCCCTTTACCTGCCTTGTAGGTGGAATGGAAGACAAACTGACGCTGGGAGCCACTGTGACAATTTTCAAAAATCCGTAGTGCTGGCTGCTCAGGCTGCTCGACACCATCCTATTTTCTGATTCTTGATGACTTCTTGGTGAGCAGAACAAGGTGTTGGGGGGGGTGTCTTTTAGCTGATCATCTCTTTAGGATAATTTTTGGAAGCTTGGATTTGTTCAGTTGCCTTCAAGCTTCAAGGGAGGCTGGGTGGCTGCTTTCTGGTGGGCATGCCTCTTTTCTGTAATAGCCTCCTGCATGCCCTCCAATTGCCCAGTGAGTCCCAAACCTGTATCTTTCCAACAGCCGACCTGACAGCCCCCCTAAGATGTCTGACAGCTCATTCTCACCATGCCCAAAACAGAATTCTTGATCTTTGCCATAACCCCCCCCCCCCCATACCCAACCTGAAAACCTGCTCTTCCCCATCCTAGTTAGTGACAGTCTCAGGTCAATAATCTTGGTGTCATCTACAGTTTTCCTTACTCTCACCCCACGTCTAATCCGTCAAGAAGTCCTCTGCCCCATCTACTTTAACCATGTTGAGTTCCTTGCAATTCCTCAAACATACCGGACTCACTTCTACCTTGACCTTGGTACCAGCTGGTCCCTCTGCCAGATCTCTCTGCTCTCTTGACTCCTGCATCCTTTTTGCTTAAGCATCCCTTTGTCAATAAACCCCACCCTGCCAACCAATTTAGATTACAAACCTTCCCCATGCCAGCACGTCTAATCTTCCTTGTTCTGCTCAAAATTTTCCCCCTACATTGGACTTAATTCTAGGAAGCTTGTTAACATGCTTAGGTATGTTTTCAACACATGTCTCTATGTTTTCTTTTTAATATATCTCTCCCCTACTCGTAAGTGAGCCCCACAAGACTCAGAGCTTTGTTTTGTTCACTGATGCATCCCCAACTTAGAATAATAGTGACTGGGGCAACATCAGTGTTTAAAGAATGAATAAAACTGCACTGGTTTGAAATGAATGGTGGCCACAGGGCACACATTTCCCCAGGGAGCCATGGCCCTCCAGATCTTCGCAGCCCTTGCAGGGAGGTAAGGAGCTGTGGGTCAGTCTACCAGACAAATAGGAAGACGGAACAAAATTGAATGGGTTCAAGAGAATGAGAAGACAAGTCACAGACTGGAAGAAAATTTTTGGAAATAGACAGATGATAAAGGATTTGGATCCAAAATATATAAAGGAACATCCTAAAACTTAACCTTAAGCAAACAAACAACCCAATCAAGAAATAGGCAAAAGACCTGAACAGACACATTACCAAAGAAGAAATAAACATGGCAAATAAACATATGACAAAATGTCTGACATCCTATTGCTAGGGAACTGGAAAGTAAAACAACAATGAAATACTGCCCCACACCCATCAGACTGCCCCCAGTCCTGAACACTAACAACACTGAACGCTGGTAAGGGTTTAATAAAAGCCCTCATTCACTGCTGGTGGGAAAGCAAATGGTACCGACACTTTGGAAGACAGTTTGGCAGTTTCTTACAAAACTAAACGTACTCTTGCCATATGATCCAGCAATCTTTCCCCTTGGCATTTACCTGAATGAATTGAAAACTTATGTTCGCACAAAGCCTGCACAAAGATATTTATAAGAGTTTCGTTCATAATTGCCAAAGCTTGGAAGTGACGAAGATGTCATTTAGTAGGTGAAAGGATAAATAAACTGTGGTACATCCAGGCAATGGAATATTAGTCAACACTAAAGGCAATGATATGACAAGCATGGAAAGACATGGAAGAATTTTAATGCTATTATTAAGTGAAAAGAATCATTTTGAAAAGACTACGCGCTATATGATTTCTAATATACAACATTCTGGAAAAGAAAAGACAATGTAGAGAATAAAAAGATGAGTGGTTACCAGGGGCTAGAGGGAGGAAGGGATGACTATGTCGAACACAGGATTCTTAGGGCAGTAAAAATACTGAGTGGCATCAGATGATGCATCCATGTCCTTATACATCTGTCCAAACCTACAGAATGTGCAATACCGAGAGTGAACCCAAATGTAAACTATGTACACTGGGTAATAATGTCTCAAGCATAGGTTCACTGATTGTAATATATTCTGGTCTGTGATATTGCTAGTGGGGGGTGGGGGGGGGCTATGCATGTGCAGGGGATCCATAGGGATTTTCTGTACTTTCTACTCAATTTTCTTGTGAACCTAAAACTACTCTAATGAACAGTCTGTGGCCCCAAAGAAGAATGAACCACTCTGTAAGCAGTAGATTCTCAGGCTCTGGATGATGACTTTTCACTTACACAAAGAAGTCCCTGGCCTCTGCCAGAGAAGAGGCTTTGCTCTGAAACAATCCCCACGTCAAAACTCAGCATCAGGGATGTCCCTGGCTGGGGGGAGTGGGATGGTACATGGAACCTGCAGGCTCCCCTTGCAGATACTTGTTTCTTTCCTGGTCAAGTGAGAACAATGGCAGGGAAATATAAGAAAGACTTCCTTCCTAAAGCTGTTCCCACCCCAATCCCAGTGCTGCTGAGCCCCACAGGTGAGGGGTGGAGGAACAAGAGACAAGAACAATTGGGAGAGATGACCCCAGAGGCAGCAGGAAGGTCAAACCTCTGTCTAACAAGTGTCAAAGTCTAACAAGTGACTGTGTTTTCTCCCTCATTTGTCCAATTTTTAGCAGATCAGATTTCCTCGTCCAGCAATTCTGTCCTAAGGATCATTCACACCCAGCCTGGTTCTCATGTTGTCACTCCTATCCCTGTTATCGAGAACAGAGTTTCACTCCTGCCTCTCATGGGTATTAAAGGGCCAAAACAGTCTCTTTGGAATAATAATAGCTCTAAGAGGTTTACATACATTAGCTTAGTTATCTCTTATAGCATTTTTAAGATATAGGTGTTGTTATGTATGAAATAAAGTCACCTGATCAGGTGATGCAACTGAAAGATGATGGAACCAGGACTTGAACTAAAGTCTTCCTAACTCAAGAGGCACCGTTGACTCAAAAGGGGTTAAGCCACGCAAGCACTACCGAAGGTCCCCAGGTCAGGGGACAGGGAGGGGCCAAGATCCAGCCCTCCTCCTAACTGATCCTCCTGGCCAAGGGACCTCTCAGGCCAAAAGACAGGACTCTGGTAGTCTGTACAGAGCGGTGCTTGTGCTGGTGACAGCCCTGGACATCGCAGGTCAAGTCCAATCCTGGAATACACCAGGGCCATGTGCTCTCCATTAGGGCAGGGGAAAGGAAAAGAAGTAAAAAACCTTCTATTATTTGATTTTCTGACCAAGACTGATTCCAAATCCTGATTTCCACGTTCTTTCTACTAGATTAGGAAAGGGAGACTTCCTATTGTCAAAGTTAAAATTACAGCGTAAACTGAGCAAGGGCTCAGGAAAATCATCTTTCCTGGGGGGAAAGAAGAGAAAGGGACCAGGAAAATCTCCCAAATTTGGCACAATTACCAGAGAACCTGTACCTCGATTGTTCTTAAGCAATTGTTCTTCATAGTCTTAGTTATATTGTCCTTCTTTCTCTTCCTTGTCAGCCATGAAGGGAATGATGAGAGGAAAAAACATCCAGGAGATCTTTTACATTTCCCCTTCAAATTAAGGTCACCAAGACCGTGGTTCAAGCAACCTTGCTGGCAGAGCTGCAGATGAAGGTGGCACACTCACTGCAGCATCACCATTGCCACACTGCTCCCTTTCCAACTTCATTTTTGAGAAAGGAATGCTGATGTTCATTTTAATCTCCAGATGAAGTCACCGACAGCCTCACGGGTGCACACGGGGAGGGGCAGCCCCAGATCTTGATCTTAGCGGCCTAGTAAGTGATCTCCAGGTTGTGTAGTTTGAAGGTTCTTCCTTTGTTCCTTGCTGGGCTGTCTCCAGCTGTCTGGTTAGCACTTGTCCCTAGGGGCAGCTCAGCTGAATAAGCAACTTGGAAGTGAAAAGCCAAACCCACCTAAAAATACCAGGTGTTGATATCTCCATCCCCTAACTAGTGTTGTGGATTTGGAGACCACCTTGTGGTTACAATTGTGGGGGACACTTGCAGGCCACCAGAACACAGGTGCCGGAAGCACAGATGTATGCATCTGGGGAGCTGATGGAATTTCAATGAAAAGAAAATAAGGTCGGGACAGGGGAAAGGGAAGGAAGTCAAAAGCTCCCTTTTAAGTACCTGGGAAAATGAAGAGGCAAGAAATTATTATTTCAATTATTATGAAAATGTGTTTTGTTAGAAATGGGGATTCATCATTGACACTCAAAAGCTTGAAAAGCAATATCCAGCACTATAATACCCCCATCTCCATGCAGGGAATGTGAGTTATTAAATGGGAAGATGAATGTTTTGCAGTTCAGTGTAACTGTGTCTGTTAAAAAGAAATAGTTATCAACTTGCTGTGGGTCCCCAACCCTTCTCTATGAAATCTGCCTCTTGCTACTCCCCCAACCTCTTTATCTACAAGAATCTCGACTCCTCCCCTTTCACATTTTTATGGCATATGAAAATTCAGGAGAGAAAAACCCAGCAAATTAAATGCAAACCAGAGTTTTTTACTATTTAAAAAAACAGTTGCATATAGTTCAATTGTTGCAAAGTCGACAATGTAAATGCGGTGCATTCTTATGTATAACAGCTTTCCTTCCGCTCCCACGGCAGCCTCAATAACGCTGCGCTTCTGTTCTGCATGAATAAATATGCATAAAATGTAACGCTGCAAAGAAATAAAATCCGATAACTGAAAGATACCATTTCTTAGATTCCGGGAGCAACATGAGGCACCAGCTTTTTTGATTCTTTGGTATTTATGTGAGGAGTCATTGAAATGATAATGTGGAATTTATTATTTTTTTTTCCAGGGGCAAGTAATTTTCAACTGTGCGTCAGGGCTTTAGGCGATGGACGTTTGGTGGTCTGCCTCCCCTTTTGTTTTCTAGTGGGGTTTGTGGCTGCTTCACCTTTCAGGCCATACACCCACAACCTCTAAATCTTTTCCCTTCATCGCCTGGGGAGTCAACCTCGTTACTGAAATAATGGATTTACCCCTCGGAGCCAGCTGTGCGCAGCCTTTTCACCAGTGCGGCTCACGCACGAGCCAGGTGATTCCCGACCTCAAACCGCGAGCGCGGCATCTGCGCACGGACTGCTGTGCACGATTCCCGGCGCCCAGAGGCAGCGCCAGCCTCTGTCTCCCTTGTCAGGAAATGGTCCAGGGCATTATTTTGGTAAAAATCTTCACTATAAGCCAATTATTTACAAACTTTGGCACTTTGTTGTCTGTAACACGGTACTTAAAACCTGGCTCAGGGTTAGTCTTGCTGTCTCAGGGGCTGAGGCAGGCCGGGACAGGGGCCAGGCTGCCCAACTCCAGCCCCCACAACCCTCAGCCCTCTCAGTCCTTGTGCGCTGGCCCCGGCCTACCTTTCCAGCTCACCTTCCATTTACTGGGACACCTGGGTGCTGTGTTTCTAAAGGTATCCTAGGCTTTCTGATCTTGTCACCTCATTTCCTCTTCCCTCTGGTGGAATGCTCCTTCTGACCCTTCTAGACTCAATCTTCTTGGCTTTCAAGATTCCTCTCAAAAATCCACTCTTTGTAACTACTTTATTATTATGCAGGCCCAGGTGTGCACTATGCACACCACAGTTACACACTTATGCTCTTCTGGACTTCCCTCTAGGGCCAAAATTGGGGTGGTTAGGACTCTATCACCCCATATAATGTTCAGGTGAAATTCCACCAGTATTTGTTGAAGGACTGAATGAATGAATTACCAAGAGCAGAATGAATGAATTACCCAGAACAGGAGGTATCCAGTTTATTCTTCACTTTTTCAGAATTTGCCTTTAGGCCACATTTCCAGGAGAGGATTGACAAGAGATTACTTGGGCGCTCTTAAACAGCCAGAAACCTAAGAAAGAGCTCACCTAAGAAAGAGCTCACTATGCAAGGATGAAGGTCACCAGCGGAGGTGACACCTCCCACCTCTACCTCAGCTCACAGCCCAGGGGCTCTTCACAAACATCCCTCCTGGCTGATGATGTATCTCATAGTGGGCTGCATACTTGAAGTATGTAAATGAGCAGTTAATGAAAGAGCTAGGAATGATTTCCCCCACTATTTAAACAAAGCTACTTCTCCAGTGGGATACCAGTTTCCAAGGAGCAACCTCAATAGCTGGTTGGGTCAACAAGAAAATACTAGCAATCTTCTGTGGCCTCGAGGGTAGAAAGACCTACTTTCATTGAATTCTTTCCTTCTTAAATGCTGTGTGACGCTGGGCCAGTTCCTTAACCTCTCTTATCTTTAAAATGGTGATTATAATAGAACTTCCTTCAGACAGTCCTGGTAAGTCTCTAAATGTAAATAATAGCATGTGTCTGGAACAGAGAAGCACTCCATAAACGGCTATTTTATTTATGGCTTGGGTTTCAGGGATTTTATTCTGCCCCTGTAACTATATCAGATGGACATGGTGTGTTGGACTTTTTTCCAAATTGGGCTCTTGTGACTGTAAGAAAACAGCAGAGGCATGACACGTCTCTGAGATGGTGCTGTTCTGGGTGGGGACCCTAGGCTGAGCTCCTCAGACTGAGGAAGGGGGCTTCCAACCCATTCAACCACTTTGGTTGCTCCAAACCTTTTTTTCACCACATGCAGATGAGGTCAGAGGACTTTGGAAAAAAGGGACAAGGAGTGTATAATTAAAGAGCTACTTTTCCTAACTAAGAATCAAAACTTCAGGGATAGCTTGAGCTCATTTGATTTCACTGGATTGGTTGATATTTCTGGGGACTTTCATACCTCCAGGAGGTCAGAGTTCCTTGCTCTTACTGAACCCAACACAACCCAGGCCATGGTCCCCTACAACGCCAGCCAGGGGTTGGGGGGGTGGGTACTTACTACAGCTCCCCCTGCGCCCACACAGTCTAACTGCCAAGAAGCCAGACATGGAGGAGAGAGGCACAGGCTTCAGACAGGGTGCCTGGGAAGCCCGGGGTGACAGCCTGCATTGGGAGGCTCCCCAGCCCAGCCCAGCTCCTCTAAGCAGGGAACTGCAAGCTGCCCTGCTGGGCCCACCCACCCCGCCCCCTAGTCCTGTTACGAAACGCTACCGGGGACAGCCGCACATGTGGGCAGCGGGGGCTTTCCTCAAATTGACAACAGCTTCTTGATGTAGCTCCGCAGAGCATGAGCTGCTTACATAAACACTGCCTCAGAGACACCTGCAGTGTGGGACGCTAGGAGTGAGCAGAGGCTGAGAGATACAGAGTGTGAGAACAGCTCCCCACCCCACTACAGGGGGAGGGGGGGGGAGAAGACACACGCTTAGCCATGTATCCATCCATCTATCTCTCTGTTTGTCTGTCTATTCATCAGCCCAGCCACGTAGGAACTCTGTCACCGCCTTGGTAGTAACTCGGCAGAGAAGAAGGAAGGCAATACAATCACATCACCCTCTTCTGGACCTTTGTCCCTAGTCCCTGTCTCCTCCCACATTCTCCTCTCCAAAAGAGACTTGGCCGAGGAAGTGCTCCGGCAGGCTGGATCCTGGCTGGTGAATCCATCACAGGTAAAGGGGCCTGAGACACAGGCACTCTGCATGGGGGTGGGGTGGGGTGGAGTGAGGGTGGTAAGTGAGTGGATTGGAGGGTGGAAGATTACAGCAGTAAGAGGGAACTGGGAGTTCTCTATTAAAATCTTCACCACAGGTCAAATCAGCATGAAACTTGTGGGAGAGATGGGGATCAGTGGATGTCCAAAGGGAGGGCTCTGAGAGGAGGCTAAGTTGGGTTATCTACAGAAGGTTCTTATTCTGGAGGGGATCATACTTTCGCACTTTTTGGTTCATCAAATTACCTGATGTGCCAAGTTAGTGAGTTGGCTGCAGAGAGGCTGTGGGGTATGTGGTGGCTCAGTTCTGATCTCGAAGCACAGACTGGAGAGCGCATGTGCTCCCGGATTCATAGGCATCCAGAAGAGGTTCCCCACCTCCCTCTTCTGGGCTGCTTAGGGCACCTGCACTTCCACCACCCTTGAGCTGAGTGCAAGAACGAATGGGGTGCAGCACCTGGCTTCTTCAGAGGAGGCTTGGCACTCAGGTAGCAGACCTGCAACCTGAACATCCGGGCCACCTGGAAGTCCAGGGAAAAATAGCCCTCCTTTTCTAAGTATTCTACTTAACTATAGTCAGCACAGGTAAGCCCCAAGGGGCAGTGCCTAGAGGCTGTAATGCTAGAAGGTGAGTCTGGTTTCTTAGAGAACAATAGTACTGTTCCCAGCAAGTGTGGCTACAAGGCCCAGGTAGCTCTCTCTGCTTGATCTCTGGTGGCAGAAAAAGAGAAGGCCCTTCTGGAGCACAATGTTTTACTGTAGCTCATGCTCCATTGTAATCTCACCCAGTTAGTATTGCTACCGGCAGGCAGGCCACACCGTCAAAGTGCCTCTCTCTGGAAAGACACTCAACACACTGTAAATGTAATGCATCTGCTTCGGGGCTGTCTAGCCCACCATACTGGGTGCTCTCCAGAGGCTGGACAGGATCTTAGCCTTGCACTTCCAAACCTAGTACTGGGCCTGGCACACACAGGGCACTCAATAAGCGTGTCATGGACATAAATGAGTCAGTAGCAGAGAGGAGATTAAAATCCAGCAGGGGGAGATGACCAGCTCTCAAGGGAAATAGCACCTGCATATAAAGTCAAGTTTGGAAAGAGATGGAGAGAAACTTGAGATGATTTGAGTTCTAACTCTTGCAAAGCTTCAGTGTCCACAAGAGAAAATTGAGGTCCAGAGAGGGTAAGCCACATTCCCAATCCACACAGCTAATTTGGGGTGGGCCAAGACTATCACCCCAAGTATTCTCATGCTGCCCAACACTGATCCAGGGGGACAATGAGTGAGACACAGGGGTGTTTTGTGTTGGGGGAGGTGTGATTCCAGGCCTTGGGGTTCACGCACGCTTGAAAACAATACTGCATGATTCAACACACATCTGCTGCAGCAATGCAATTATCTCTGAGACCTCAGTCTTGATCGATGGGAGTTTTAATTACCCAAATCTCTTCATCCTCCCCCACAGAAAAGAAGAAAAAATATTTTCTGGTATGTTTAATTCTTCATAAAATATGGTAAAATTCTGCATAGCACAGAGGGCCATTTTACATTTGCATAAAGGGGGTACCAATTGCCGTTCTTTTTTCTGTAGCTGAAAATATTGTTAAGATTGCTGTATGCACTTATGTTCAGTGTTAGACTGGAATAGCTGCACCCCAATTTGGGCATGAAAAAGGGGCTGAGAAGGACGCCTTGTCAATGGGCCTGGGCCCAGAACACAGTGGAAAATGGCGACAGATGACAAAGCCAGGGGCACCACGGACGCGTGGGTCTTGGGGGAGATACAGCCGCAGAGAGCGCGAACCGCGTCTGGCTCCACCTCCGTCAACAGTGTGAATGTGGCTACTTCACTTACTGTCCCTGCCCATCTACTCTGCACAGTTTCTATGAGAGTCACTGGTGAATTTACTTCGAGAGGCTCCAATGACTGCATGAATGCGAGATGCTACTATCTGGGAGGAAGATGCTCACGGGAGCTGTGGACATCTGCCCCACGATTTAAAATGAAAAAGTATTCCAGGCACCCCCCAGGGCTGCTGTCCTCTGCTTTACACTTGGACTGACTTCAGATGACCTGAGCTACTTGTTTTGTTCCTGACACTAACTGAGCTCCTTCAAGACAGAGTCTCTGCTCTTTCACCGAGCAGGAACCAGCGCACAGCGGTGCTCGCCAGCTCTAGAAGACGCCTCGGGTGGGCCTGCGCCCTTCTCCACAGCCCACTTTGCCTTGCAGGGCCGGGGCTCCCCGGTGGCCCAGGAGTTAGGCCTCAGTGCTGTCGCCACTAAGCCTGACTGATTTCAGTCCCCGGCCAGGGAGCTGGCCCACATATGGGGCAGCAGACCTCTCCCTCCTGTCTCGCCCGCTGCTCCCCTCAGCAGTGTATTCCAGTCGATCCTCCTGTTCTGCTCCCCACTCTGTCTCTGGTGAATCCTCTCACCCCTAACACCTCTGGTCTATACCTCTGGTTCTTCGATGCAAAAATTAAAAACAAAACAAAACAACAACTCATGCAGGGCTCCCCATGGTGGTCAGCGAGAAGGGCTGGAAGAGGCCTCTTTGGTGGGGGCGGGCAGTGCGCTGCCCAAGGTGTAGCCCTGGGGTGGGCCCAGTGGGACTCTGGTGGGGGAACTCCCTGCCCTGCTACTACTCAAAGCAGTTGTTCCTCTGCCCTACTGAAAGCCCCAAGGAATGACCCCTTACCACAGAGATAGAAGCGTGGGGCCTGGGCCTGCTTGTTCTCTCAGGTCCGCTCCTCTGCCTTCCTGCTCTGCTGTGTACAGGGGGAGGTTAATCCCTGCAAGCCACTTCCCAGAAGTCCATATCCCTGCGGCACAGGCAGGAGATTAAAGGGCAAGGTGGGGAGTGGGGAGAGAAACCACTGTATTTCTGTGCCCCCCAGCTTGGCCCCACACAGTGTCTCCAGCCTTGGCTGTATCTATTGGGCTTCATGGGGTTCCAGTATCCCCAGAACACCCCAGCTGCTGGACTGGTAGCTCCACATCTTCCTTTGTCCCTCCAGCCGAGGGCTTCTTGCTGTTGCTAATTTGGAGGTTGCCTCCTGCCCTTCCTTTGCCTTCTCAGACCTCTTACCATCTTTATTATCAATTCCTTGCATTAAATCCTCTGTTTTCAGTACTATCAGTAGTTTTATGTTGACCTGTTTGGACCTAGTTAGTGGCTTCCTGAGTCCTGGGGGAGGTGGACCCAGTACTCGAGGGGGCTCCTTCCCCTCTGCTCCAGTGGAGGATTTGGCCCCTCTCTGGTGTCTGAAGTTTCCAAGGTGCAGGCTGGCATACTGAGAGGGCCAGAGCCTGGCCTCCTCTGCCATTGTACATACTTGTTCACTTTTCTCTTGTCTGCCCCGCTGCGCCAGACTGAGCACCCCTGAGTTAGGGACCTGCCGCCTCACGCACAGTGGCGCCCGGTCAGGGCCGAGGGCCGCGGTAGGCGTCTCAGCACACCATGTGTTTGTTGAGAGGAGGAACAAACAAAAATTTTTAAGTTTCAAATAGAGTGTCCTCATGGGGCAATACCTTTCCTTTGGGGCTCATTCTCCCTCTTTGGGGTTACTCGTTGTACTCATCGGTGCGTGGGCACATTCCATCAAGTCCTCTCCGGAGGAGCCTGCCCATAGCTGAGAGTGGTTAGGAAGGAGGCGTGGGGCTGGAATCTGGCTCTTCCGCCCACTGCCTAGGTGATGACCAGCAAGTGACTTAGCCTCAGTCAGCCTCAGTTTCCCCAGCTACGAAGTGGTGCTAAGAGTGGCTACTCCATCCTTGGACTGTAAGAGTGACACAGGCAATTTCAAGAAAGCCTGGCATCCTATGGGTGCTGAATTCCTACTATCCTGATCCTTGACGCCACCAGGGGGACCTGGGCTCCGCAGGATGGATGAGGGAGCTGAGGCAACTTGGGCAGTGCTCTGGCTTTCGGGCTGTCATTGGTTTATGTGAGGACTAGAGAAACCCACCTCCATTCCTTAGCTTTTCTGCTGTTTGCCCTCATTTTTTCAGTGCATCAAAACATTTAGAACCGGGATCAAGTCTATCTTTTTAGGAAAGGAAACGAAAACCTAGAAAAGTAAAATGGCCCTGCCATGGCCACGCAGCCTGATGGGTGGAATCCAGAGGTGCAGGATTTGTGGGTCCCACTCTGACACCACCCTGGTAAGCTGGCCAGTGCTGCCCACTCTCTGTCTCAGTGAACGGAGACTGGGAGAGACTCGACAGCAGCTCCACTCGACAGAGGCTGCAGAGTGGTGGCAGCCTTCCCTCCTGAGCCCACCCATCAGGTGAGGGTGGTGCTGGGAGTGTACTGTGGATTTTCTTCCCATTTCTACCAGGCATCTGGGGCATGATGTCTCAAACTGGAGAAGGGAAAGCAGCTGAAGATGTGGGCCTTGAAAGTGTGTTAAACGTTTTTATTCTCCATTCTGATCCTCTGGCAATTTGGGGTCTCACTGATCCTGGGGTATCCTCCCCTCCCCTGCCCCCAGGGCTAGCTAATTCTGTGGAGCAGAACATGTCTTTCATATGCTCACCCACCAATCCAACCCTCTCCCCTCAGCCACTTCCTGTGTCACGTTCTCATCCCAAGGCCAGGCGCCAGACAACGTGGGCAGCCCCTGCCTGAGCCTCAGACTCATAGAAATTATTCCAATCAGCCAATCCTGGCCTGACAGCCATGTTTCACCTGTTCCTTCCTGCAGAAACCACAAGAGGGTCCTTGTCCACAGGGTCCCGTCGCTCCTTCTGCCTCGGGGAACCCCTGGGGCTCCCCACCTGCCTATGTGTCCTGCCTCCTATTTCCAGGGACCAATGAGTGTACAGACTTGGTCCTTCGTGAAAGTCATTTCTGGTCTGTGTGTCTTATCATAACCACTTAAAACAAACCCTGGTTTGTTTGGGGCATCTGTACAAAGCTGGGAAGATGATGCTTATTTATGGGTTCAGAAATTCAGAACCTAGAAGGTTCCTTACTATACCCTTAATCATGTCTTTGATCCAAATCCTTTCTGATGTGGGCACAGCCCTCAAGACGCAGCAGGGAATTCCATCACTTTTTTACATGGAGTCTGGTCTGAAAAGTGTCACCACATTCCCTGCACCATGCACACCCCTCAACACACCCAGGTTACTCTCCCAATACTGTCTGCTCAAAAGCTAACCCCAGCAACCTCACAGTGCCCCAGGGTTACGACGAGATCTCACACTCCTACCTCTGCCTTCCTCTCCAGGGAAAGCTGATCTGCACACACACAAAAGTTTGAGCTGAAGACGGCACAAAATTAGTTCCTTCGACAGACAAATTTGCTCCTGAAACACTCTGCCAACCTGCTAATGAGTCGTCTTGAACCTTGCGCGGTGTTACCTCTAATTTTGCAGCCTGCTAGGATTTGAGTTCTGTGGACAGCCTCACATTTGGTTTGGAATTATAGGCTGAATTGCTGCTCACTCCTATTATTGTGCTGTCAATCTTGTATTAGCACATTATAATATGGTACACTGAATGCATCTGCTCTGTGTATCACGGGGCCTCATTGTCATTTGTTGAATCATTTTGTCTTATATGATTGTTAAGCAATTATTTCATCTCGGGCGGCTTAAACTTTGATTACTGTATACTATTTACAGGGAATACAAAAAGGAGAAAACTCCACTATCAGCTGATTTCACAAGTTCTTAGCTCCAGTGGCCACAAATGTTTATGTTGGGGTGCAAAGGCTTCCTGATGCCCGGACACATGTCCTTGAACATGCAAAGGGAGTTGGGGAAGGGGCTTGATTAAAGGGTAGGAGGTGGCTTGACTCAAGGGTGGAAGAGTTAAAAGATTTGGAGGTGAGTGCAGAGTCAGATAGAATGTGTCCCTCTCTTTTCCATGACGTGCCTCTTGCCTCCACAGCTCAGAAAGGGCTCAGGCTGATCTCAAAGGCAAGGATCTCTTTAAAATGAATATGAAATGCACCTGCTTCTACCACCTAGTTAGAAGCAGTTAGGAAGGTTGACGAGTTGCTCTTTCAGAATCATAGCCCAAATCTGTGAGATAGGCTCTCCTAATTAATAAGACAAGGGAGACTAGGAAGCTGCTAAAGCTACCTGGCAGGACTCGGAGCCCGCTGTCACCACCACGGATGATAGCATTTCCTTCTCTGCGAGCCTATTATGGTGTCAGGACTGCCTTCTCAGATCCCAGTGGGAGGGGGAGCACACTGGCTAGTAGGTGGAAGCAAGTGCAAATCATGATTAAGGCTCCAGGCGGGAGGCGAATCATGGAAGAGACAATTGACAAGATTCACTCAGTTCCAACACCACTCACCAACTGCTGAGAACACCAGGAGAGGGAAAAAGGAGAAAGTAGCCAACCAGGATCAGTTGTCCTTCCTCTGGACAGGGACCGCCGCCTCCCCCACCCCCCACCCGGCCCCAAGCCTAGAGTGCTTCCTTGTTTTCTCCTCTGAGCTGCAACCAGTTAAATTCCCCATAGGGTCTTCACATTCTCCCAATGTCCTTTCCTTAATTATGCTAAATCCTCCCATGTGAACTTAAGCCTCCACGTCTTGGCTATTCCCCCTCCCTGCCTGAGAAGCCTTCCCCTTTTCTCTGCTCATGCCAGTCCTGCCCATCCTTCAAGTTCCTTGCATGATGTCACTGCATTCAATGTCATTTCATTAGAATTCCAGCAAGGAAAACCCATTCTGGCCACACTGAACTACAAGATGTTTATTAAAAGATCTGATTTCATTATGTGTCCTGCTTAAAGTCATTTCTCCGAACCTACCTATGCTATCCAAAGACTTAAGTGTAGGCAGGCTTCTTCTGCCAGAAAGCCACACCACCCCATGCTGTCTCTGTCCTGAGACACATGGCATTTACTGTTAGATAAGTAACATCTTATCTAACAGGGTGCATCTACCATGGACGTCACTGCACTCTCTGAGTGGAGTTTACATGTCTTGGAATTGAGCATGGAATACACATCTCTTTGCATTTGGCAGTGGGGACAGATACTGATAATTATGAAAGCAGGTGCTGCCTGGTCCAAGGTATGTGCCGTGTTCTTGGAGGATGTTAGTCGATGAGAAACTTTATTGAATGAAAATGTATGAATGCTAGTACTTTACACAAATTGTCTCATTTCATCTTTCCAACAATCTTAGGAGGCAATTTCTCAGATTTCTCCTTTTTACAGACAAGGAAACTGAGGCTCAGTTTCTTGCTCAGGGTCACACAGACAGTATAGAGCTGAACGAGGATGCAAACCTGGTCTGACTCCCTTTTCCTCTGAGATGAAACCCAGCAGCTGGCACTGGTCCCTTTCTGGAGATGAGCACTGAGCTCAGTTACGCTGCTGTCAATCTCTGCTCATCCACCCGTCCGGCCCCAGCCCCTGGCACTTTGCTATTTTCCAGGGAGCTGACACACGCCTTTTTCTGAAGCAAATAAACTGAGCTTTCTAGTCTTAGGGGGAAAACAACAACAACACAATTCAAACATGCCCAGCTTAGAGGAACTCAGCGAGATAGCCCACCGGCATCCTCTCGCTCTCTGGGTTCCGCAGGATTGCTGCTCTCAAAGCTGCTCTGGCCAAGACTGTCAGGGCTGGGCTTCCTCTAGGGAAATCAGCACCATGTCCCAAGCTCACAGCCAAGATGCACAAGTATGGGGACCTCTGTGCTTGGGAAGTGCTTTTTTGGGTCAGTTTATGGGGCACTCCAAGAAACTGCCTCATTACTTCCTAGTCGCATACTTCAGAGACTTGAATATCCCTCCTTTCTTAGGCCGCAGGCTTATTTCTCTTCTGTGATCTTTAAGCATAATTAATATGGAATTACAGGTTAAGGAGGGGAGTTAAATTTGTCAATTCACTCGTTTATCAATCATTTCTTCCGTAACAAACCCTCACTAGACAAACAGACTCTGCTGCTATTAACCCCTTTCTCAGGTACTAGCTCTGTCTACTTCTACATGTGTAGACAGATGAGATAGACGTGGTCAGAAGAAACCACACACCCTGGACTTGGGCCTGGATGCTTGGGTGGAAGGAATACCAGGGTTCCCTGATCAGTGATCTGGCTACATTCTCCGTTCCCTGCCCACAAGTTGCCACATTTCTTGATTAGCAAAAGACAACTCCTACTGGTTATCAAGAGGCAATTTAATGCATCCCATAGCTATTTGAACCTGGCCCTCAATTTCCTAGCATCTGATAGCCCTGACTACCTATTAGTAGCTGGGGACCTTGAGGGCTTCTTTGATTTCCTGAACTTAGATTTTCCCCACTTTAAAATGTGTGTGAAACGGGGGGGTGGGGGAAGAGGAAGGGTTCAGGCCTGCCTGGTAGCGCAGTGGGTTAAGCGTAGCACTATGAAGCTATCCAGGGCCACTGCAGCACAAGTTTGATACCCGGCCAGGGAACTTTCCACATGGCACAGCAGACCTCTCCTGCCTCACCCGCTGCTCCCCTCAGCAGTGTACTTCAGTCGATCTGCCTGTCCTGCTCCCCACTCTGTCTCTGATGAATCCTCTCACCACCCCACACCTCTGACCTATACCCCAGCTTGTATGTATAAATAAATAAATCTTTAAAAAAATAAAAAATAAAATAAAATAAAATAAAATGTGTGTGAAACAATGACCTTCTCCTTTATGGAGTTTCAAGGGCTGAATGAAATAATGTATACAAAGCATTCAGCACTTCTGAAGTCTGGAGTCTTACTTAGATCAAGGCCAAGGCAGGGGCAGGGGGAGCTATGACCCCTTTCTATACGGAGCCATCCAGGGCCCAGCCACTTGACAGCCCCTAAACAGCCTGCCGACCCCAGAGAAGTGGGGGGAGGGAGGAGGGTGGTGACTACCATTCTGGTTTAGTCATCCAAAGCCCCACTCTAACCCAGGCAGTGACGGGGGTAGCCACAGTGTTTGAGATGGGGGTCCCATTTGGCTGAAGCCTGTGGGGCAGGGCTGCTGAGAGCCACAGAACTGCACACACAGAGCAGACTGGGGCTCCTCAGGCAAGGCAGGGGCTGGTAGAGTTAGCAATGCCTTCAGCTGCAGCAGGGGCCTGTGGGAGAGGTCAGTGGTCAGAAGGGGACTGGAGGAGAGCCGGGGGTTGCCCCAGAAGGAGCTACTGCTCCTCAGAGTGATTAAAGTGTGTGTCGGGGGTGCTAGTCTAAATGTGACTCATCTTATTTTGCTCCTTGTGGCTTATATTTCTTTGTTGCAATCTTCCCATAGTGCTGGGCCCCAGGGACTCTCTTAATACATTTTATATTTTACCAAATGAAGTTCTATGAAGTTTGCTGTGAGATTTTGTATTTTACTCTCTTAAAAAAAAAACCCTCTAAAATTTCTCTGGAGTGTGTACACATTTAAATGCACACAAACACACACTCAGATTGGTAACAGTGGCTGCTTCAGAGGTGGACAATTAAGTGAAATATTAACTTCACTGTGACCCTTATGCACCTGTTAACTCAATGTAATGATGACAGTAAGAAGGGGATGAGTGCCCTCACTTGATTGTTTTCGACTTCTTGATACTGAATTGTCTTTTCCATGTGGTAGGTGCATCTGTAGAACAGAAGCTCCTTGGGGTGTTCAGTCCACACTTATAAAGGATGGGCTATGGAAGAACCTGTGCTCTTGGCCTCTGCTCCAAGGCTGGGGCTTGTACCCAGGCAGCTGGGTCTGCCCAGCTCTGCTGGCACCTGCCTTCCTCAACAAGCCAGGCAGGTGTGTGGGGGGCTCTGGCACTAGGGCAGGCACTTTCTCTGAGTCCCCATATTTCCAACTAGGAGCTCACACATCACATGGAATAAATCTTCCTAAACCATTATTTCCATCATTCCCATGCCCAGGGACCTACAATGCCTCCCTTTTGCTGGTCCCATCCATTCACACCTCTCTGCCAGGCGTTGCCACCACACCTGGTATGCCCATTGGGCTAATCTCTCACTTCAGCAGACAGCCAGGCCCACTCTTTCCCTCAGAGAATGGGCTCAGGCTCAGCTTTTCTGGTACACATTCCTTCACGCTACTTCCTTACCAGAAGAATGCTCATGGGTCCCCTCTCCTGTTTGGGAGGCTACACCCAGTCACTCCTCAAGGCTGGGCTCAGGCTGAGCTCCCCCCAGAGCTCCCTTAGCTTCTGTCTGCCTATCTTCCTCTTCTTCAATCCTCCGGGAGCTTCAGTCACTGCAATAACCATTGATGTGAGTCTCAGTGTTTCCTCAAAAGTGTCTTTGTTCTGTTTCCACATTGGATCTCAGTCTCTTGCTGCCCCAACGCAGCCTGCTGGCTTCTTCATTCCTGCAGCCCTGTACGCCGCCAGCACGCCGCCAGCACGCCGCCCGGCCCCAGCGATGACTGGACTTAATGTAGATTCAGAAGCTCTGGGTCTGGCCTCTCCAAGCCCGAGTTTGCACAGCTACCCAGTGGGGGTCAGGCCATGTCCCTACACACAGGGAGAGTGAAATTCAGGATGGGGGTGGGGGAAATGAGTGTCTTTCTCAGAGGGAGCAGGAGAGTAAAGGAGGGAGGAGTTGGGCCATCTCAAGCCAAAGGGGCCCCTCAACACCCAGCATTGAAGGGGCCCAAGGAAGAAGGTGGCCCTTGGGGAGGGACCCCAGCCTCCATGAAAAGAAGATGCTGCTCCTTTCTCCTTCCTGTGCTAAGGCCCTGGGGACCTCAAAGTTTAGGGAGGTGATAAACAGGAGAGAAAATTAAAGGCAAGCGAAGTCTAAGGAAGTCATCAAAGCACAACCAGGCGAGCAGAACCCTGGAAAAAGGAGGTAAAAGGTAATGCCGTAAATTATAGCTTAAAAGCCTCGTTTTGGGCAAATTGCTTTTTAACAAGCAGACAAGCTCTATCAATAGCATCTACCGTATGTTTTTATAAAGTGCAGAAATATGTTTTTAAAAGGCCAGTAAATAAAGTTCCTATCGATTTGAACTCAAGTGTAATCTGTTTTTCTGTCTGCCACCAACACTGGTAATAAAGCAGAATCATGTAATACGGTATTTCAGCTAATGTGACTATACATCACTGCAGGGCCACCCTGCTCTGCAGCGATCTATCATTTTCTATTGGTATTGCTTAGCTGCAGAATTTATAAACTTGCTCCAAATTGATGCAATGTTCAATTTTCTTTTCCAATTTATTTTTGGTTGAGCCAAGCAATATTGAGGTCTCTGAGCCAGCCGCTGAGCACTACCAGATGTTACCTGGAAGATCTCGTGCTCCTTGGGAGGAGTGAGGAGACGAACACCGGTACTCACCACCCTCAACAGGCAGGAAGATGGAAGGCCCTGGGAGCAGATGAGGATGGAGAAGAGAAGAGGTAGGCTCCTGACCTGGGGACCCAGCAATGACTGTGTTCTAGAGTACCCTGGGCTTAGGGGTGAAGGGCAGCAAAGAAACCACAGCAACAAGTAACCCAGAATCTGGGAATTTTGCTAAGATGTAGCTGCTGATTCAGGAGGTCTGCACGCGGCCTGGAACTGTGCATTCCTAATAAGCCTCCAGAAGGTAATGATGCAGCTCATCCAGGGACCACAAGCTGGGCAGCAGTGCTCTGGACTGAACTTGGTGTTTTAGGAGGGTTTTGCTAAGAAGGATTCTCAAGACGTAGAGTCACAAATCTCAGAGCTGGAAAAGACCCCAAGAAGTGCCCTCGTCCATTCCCTGACCTTCACAAGAGAAAGACAACTGGTTCTATCTTTCCCAGCTCCTGCCTGCTCCTCTGTGCTCCCCACACCTGTGGGCACATGTTTATGGACCCATTGGCCACCTCATATTGGGCCATCACTGGGCAGTGAGTGTTCAGAGGCCACTCACATTTGGAGACTGCCTGGCACTTACAGGAGGCAGCGTAGTGGGATGGGAAGAGTAGAGTTGGAATTAGATAACATGGGTTCGAATCCAGACTTGTGTTTCATCTCAGGAAAATTATTTTATCTCCTCACTGGTGACTTGGAAATAAAGTTCTTTCTTTACACTCTACCCATCTTATTAAAGGGGACAACATACAGGGGAAGACTGACACAGCCAGACGTTCAAAAAAGGCCAGCTCCCTTTTGTATTTGTTGAATATGCATGTCAAATTAATGACCGAGACAAAGAAACTTCTGAGTCAAGACGAGATGTAACTGGCTCATACTGGATCATACAGCCAAAGAAGCCATTGGAAGGCTGGGTGGAGTGGACTCCTCCTGCCTTCCATGACACCTCACCGGCTTTCTCCCATGTCCTCACCCCCCTGCAGTGAAACCCAAGTGACAAAAGCATGAACTGCTCCATTTGGTCTCTTGCTCTGGTACGAATCATTTGCCACCCCAAAGGTAATACAATTTGGGAATAAGGAGTTTGACTGTGGGGATGACAACATAGGTGAGCCTGTCATTCCCTCTAGCACACACGGGGTGATCCCTATGTAGAATTCAGGGTTATGGAGGCAAATGTTAGAATTCTTCAGGGAGGTAACTAAGGTCTTCAGTGAAGTTCAGTCGGGTGGAGCTTCCTCTCACAGCTGAGGAAGGTGAGGCTGGGATTAGAACTGGGATTCTGACCTGCTCTGCCCTCTTCCCGCCATACTGCCCAGTCTCTTTCACATCTTAGAGGAGAACAGAGAGACTAAGAGTTACAATTAAGTCAACTTATGAGAAATGAAATTTTAGTAGTCAGTCTGTTTAATACTACAATATCTGGAATAACTTTCTAAGCGTCATCTTTCTGAATTATTTTAAAATGACAAATATAAATTCTGTTTTAATTGTGGCAAAAGAAGTGTAACATAAAATTTACCATCTTAACAATTTTTAACAGTTAGGTAGTGTTAAGTATATTCACATTGTTGTGAAAAATCACTGAAACTTTTTAATCTTGCCAATCTGACACTCTATACCCATAAAAAACAACTCCCCTTTTTCCCTTCCCTCAGCCCTTGCTGCTCACTATTCTACTTTATGTCTCTATGAATTTGACTACTCTAACTACCTCACATAAATGGAATCAAATGAAATTTGTCTTTTTGTGACAGTTTATTTCCGTTAGCATAGTGTCTTCAAGATTCATCCATAATGGAGCATTTCTTTCCTTTTCAAGACTGAATAATATTCCATTGCATATGTAAACATTATCTTGTGTATAGATTTATACACAAACATGTGTACAAATATATCTTTGTTATCTTGCTTTCAATTTTTTAAGAAATTTGACCGGAGGTGGAATTTCTAGATCATGTGGTAATTCTGTCTTTAGTTTTTTGAGGAACCACTGCATTGTTTGACATAGCTGGTGCACCATTTTACATTCCCATCAAGAGTGCACAGGTTTTCATCTTCTCCACATTTTTGCCAACATTTGTCATTATTATTTTTTAATAGTAGCCATCCTATTAGGTACGTAGTGACATCTAATTATGTTTTTAATTTATATTTACCTAATGATTATCGATGTTGAACATCTGTTTATGAGCTTGTTGATAATTTGTACATCTTTTCTAAAATTTCAATTCAATGTCAGTGTCTTTTCAATTTTAAATTGAATTGTTTGGGTTTCTTGTTGAGTTGTAGAAGTTTTTTTATATATTATGGATAGTAACTCTGTATCAGGTGTTATTTGCAAATAGTTCTCATTCTGTAGGTTGGCTTTTTACACTGTTGATTGTGTCTTTTGACACAATTTTTGAATTTTGACATGGACTAATTTATCTATTTTTTCTTTGGTTGTCTGTGTATTGGTCTCATATCCATGAAATCATTGCCAAATCCAATATCCTAAAGCCATTCCCTTATGTTTTCTTCTAAGAGTGTTGTAGTTTTAGCTCTTATGGCAGGTCTTCGATCCAATTTGAGTTAATTTTCGTATATGGTGTAAAGTAAGGACCACAAGTTATGTTTTAGTGTAGATTTTCATATTATCTCTACTATCACCATGAATATAGCAGTAAATGTCGACTAAAATTCCAAAGTTTAGGAGGTAGCACTTTACCAACATTGGCAGGAACATTAATGAAAGTAAAATTGGTACATGTGAACAGGTCCAAATTTCCTAGTTTATATTTCTGAAGTTTATATGTTTTCTCCCTTCATTTCAGGCAGACTTAGTTTGCTTTTATTATGACTCACAAATGTGTTACCTTGGATAAAGCTCCTTACTTCTCTGAGCCTCAGTTTCCTGATAAATAAAGTGATCTCAACCTTTAATGACTGCAATGATTAGAGAAGATCCAAATATCGAGTATTTGTTCAAGAAATGACAGTTTCCTTCTGTCTCTTTGGCATCTGCGTTCTGCTCCACATATCACCTTGAACATTCTGCCCTTTCTTCAGAACAGTATCAAGTAACCATCAGGTGGTGGCTCAAAGGCTCCTTTCGTCCAAAAAGTTTCCCTGACTCAGGCTGCCCATTCAAGTCTTCCCTTCTTTTGTATGTCCTTGGTACATAAAGGTTTTCCTTGACCTTGAGCTTGTGTTCTGCTTATAAGATAATTAGTGAGTGATCAAAATGAGAGATACTCTGGCAGGTATCATGATTTAATCAATTAAATGAAAGTTAAGGAATCCAGAAGATTCCAGGCTAAGTAATGGTTCAA
Source organism: Scalopus aquaticus (assembly GCA_004024925.1). Lineage (NCBI taxonomy): Eukaryota > Metazoa > Chordata > Mammalia > Eulipotyphla > Talpidae > Scalopus > Scalopus aquaticus. The sequence continues at coordinate 98,352 of PVIJ01004064.1, read as the reverse complement.
GTGCAATTAACTTGGAATTAGAAAAAATTCAAATTTATTGGACTTCAGTTTTCATAGCTTGAAAATAGGCACGATCAGATGCCATATGATGTTAATGGAAGACTAGTTTCAAAAAACCACTGGGACAAATTGCTTTGCAAAAGTTAAAACAGAGAAACAATTTTATCTTTTCATTTTTTTCTTTAAAATTGTGGGGTTTTTTTATTGAGGTAACCTTGGGTTACAACACTGTATATGGGGTATTGACTCCCACCTTTCCAGATGTAGGTTACCACATCAAAGCACCCATAATTCTCTACCATAGTCCATAGGAATCCATCTCTGTTTGCTCCCCATTCCCTACCCTCTACCTCTGATAGCTTTAATTTTACAGTCAAATTAAGAAAAGTAATTTTAGGGCCTCCCTGGTGGCGCAGAGGTTGAGCGCTGCGCTGTGGAGCTGCTGGCAGCGAGTTCGGAGCTGTCGGCAGGAAGTTCGATGCCTAGCCGGGGAGAATACCACATGGTGCGGCAGACCTCTCCTGCCTCGCCCGCTGCTCCCCTCAGCAGTGTATTTCTGATCTGCCTGCTCTGTCTCTGGTGAACCCTCTCGCCACCCCACGTCTCTGGCCTGTACCCCAGCTTGTATTTATAAATGAATCAATCTTTAAAACAAAAAAAAAGAAAAGTAATTTTAAATGGTGACCACATGAGGAAATCTTACTTTAAAAAAAAAATCATAGAGACTTACAGAGAATGGAAGGAAAAGTATGGATTCCAGAAAACAATTTGCAGAAGCAAATTTGCAAACAATTTAGGGGGGGTTGTAGCTTCCCCAAAGCTTATCTAGGGTCTCCAAACTATTGCTGAACCCCATAGAATACCAGCCCCTGCTTTGCACAGCTGAGCAAACTGGTAATAATGTACCTGGGTACGTCTCCTTGACTCAGGTTTGTGTTTTCTACCCTCACTATCTCTGCTTCGTAAAGTTTGGCTTCTATCAGGTTGCTGACTCCCAGGGTCGTTGCTAGAAGGTGAGACTGGGATATTATCAATAAAACTGTCACCCTGATTCATGCTGTGACAGATGGTAGTCCCTACTTGTGCTATCACCAGCCGAGGACTTGGAGACCGCCCTGTGGTGAAGACCCAGGACACCACCTCGCAGTTAAGTGCCTCACTCTCTCTGCTCCATCACACAATGAGAATGTTTCAGTTGATAGACTCTGTAGGAGACCATTAACAAGTCACAAAGCAAAAAAGGAACCCAGTTTTGTCCCCCGAAGTTAAGGTTCTGTGCATTTCTGTCCAATTCCCACATTTACCTCACTCTTCAGTCCAGCTGGTCTTTTCCACGTGGTGGTCATGGTGATTGTCACTTGGCAGCTCCTCAGCCTCTTGTAATCCCACTATCCTGAGCCGCAGAGCCTGGAAGCTAACCACATTTCCCAGACCTCACTGGAGTTAGGGTTCTGAATGTGAATTCAGTTTTACCAATTGGATGCCCTCACACAATAAAGTGAAGCAGAATGCAACTACTTCCTGGGCTGCCACTGTTGTGGAAGCTTTTGGATTTCTTGGCAGCGGCATTCCTGCACTGGTGGGTGCTAGGAGAGAGACACAGAGACAAAGACATCCAGATTCACTGTTCTCAAGTCTCTTCACTGACTTCATGGGAGCTGACGGCTTGTGAGGCAGAGGTGGTGGCAGGTTCCTGATCCCTGGCTATGATGGCTGGGGAGTGATCTTGATTTGAACAGTTTCGGGGCAGAAAGAAGAGTCCCCAGCTTCTTCACTGGGGCAGAAAAAGTAGCTCCCCTGGTAAATCATTTTGGTGGCTTCACTTCTGGGGCAGTCATTTCTAGAAACCATAATGAGTGTGTATTCCTCAGCCCATCTAACAATTTTGCAAGTACTCAAATTCCCCAACGAAGTGCTTATCTGCTGCAAACAGACTATGGTTTCAGTTTTCTGCAACCATATTTTTGACATCATGTTTTGGAGCTGAAAGGGGTTGCAGGCAGTAAGTCCTCTTACTTGGGGTTGGTTATCTGCCTGGTCTGATTTGAAAACAAGTGAAGGTCTCCTTCCAGTCAAGATGGAGTAACAGGGGCCAGATTTTCCTGCCTGTGGGCTCCACCCCCATTTACTCCCACCCTAACTTCTCTGAGGTTCATCTCGTTCATCTGCAAGTACGGGGTCATGACACCAACAGCACCAACACGGGGCCATTACGAGACAGGAATGAGGAATAGGAAGCACACACGAGCTCTTTAAATGCAAGATACAGGAAGAAAGAAAAAAAAAAGACTTATTTGGAGGCCACTTTTCCCACAACCCCACTGTCCAGAACCCAGCTGAGCATGAGAAAGGGTAGGAGGTGGATAAGAACTGAGATTTGTGAGCACCAACCATGAATAAAGCTCTCTGCACTGTCATTGGTTCCCGTGAGTACATTTTCTGCTTTAATCCTCTCAAAGTGGGTATTATCATCCACTGTCACAGATGAGGGAAATGAGGCTAAGCACTTGAGAAACTAGTTAAGCTAGTTTCTCTGAACTCGAATCTGTTTCTGGATCCCCGTGGTCCAGCTCTCCTGTGCTGTTCTTCGGGTCTCACTGCTAATTTATACACAAAGCTTCTTCGTGTGTCACGGGGCTTGTAGGCTAAAGCCCATACACTTGACTCCAGTGCTTGGTTTGAGCTTGTTTACGCTTAGTTTTGCAATAATTCTGACATGTACTTGGTTATCAGCTTTTCCATCTCTCCATGGATTAGAAGGGACATAAGGATACTCATCATCTTTGACAGTAGCAAGAGATGACAGATGATGGGGAAAAATAAATTTTAAAATAATTTTAGCAATCTTAGATGGTTTAGTATAGAAGCAAATAACCCTACAAATTTCTCTGATCCCTACAGATATCACTTGTGAGTGATCTAAAAAAAAAAAAAAGTCTGTCTTCCTCATGAAAATAAAATAAGACTTCTATTACCCAGGCAGACCTGGTTCCAGAAAAAGAATCTCTGATTTGGTGGGGCACTGGACTTCAAGCAGTCCTGACTCTTGCTCCTTAAGAACCATCCTGTCCTCTCGGAGCCCCTGTCCTGGGCAACAGAGAGGGCAGGGCACAAGCATTGATTCTCAGCACTACTGTGAAGCCAGGGATGCATCACGTGTTCACAGAAGACTCAGGACAGCAAAAGGGAAGCCAGTGAGGAGAACACAAAACCAGGTGATGTGGTGCAACATTGCCACTTGCTTGTCATTTACATAATGAGTAAATATTGACCACACACCTGCCACAAGGCTGCACAGTGCCAGGCCCGGGGCCTTTGGCTGTGAAGGTGACCAACTCTCTCTGCCCCTTGGAGTCCTGTTAAATGGTAGCTTGTGACCCCAGATAGGCATGAATCCCCTTGTGGTCAGCCCGCCATCTTGTAGCTGAAGTCATCTGCAATACCACCCACTGGCTTTCTACACCGTTCAACAAAGTAAGAAACCTGTATTTAGTCTTAGTTTCTGGCACACAGATCCTAAGATCCCTGGAGACAAGTGTCTTTTATATGCTCATGACATGACAGTAGGAAGGGGTTAGCGGGGTGGTAGAGGGAAGCCTTTGTTTTTGTAGCCAAGTCAGAGAAGTTTGTGTACCTGGGGAATTCAATACCTGCCACTGGTGTCTGAAATGGGGATGACTTCGTGGGACTGAGCCCTTGTCATTACATCCAGGTAGCGTGGGTGAGAATGGATTGGGTTGTATGGCTCCCCATTATTAGATGGAGCGCTGAGAACTGGTGTGGAAAAACCCACACACCTGGGTGAGAAGTGCTGTGGGAGAAAACGTCAAAGGGACCTCTGTCACAGGTGATCCTTCAGTAGGGACAACCCCCCTTGAGGCAAGACCTAACCTGCCCACAGGGGCACAGCCTTGCCCTCCAGGAGGCCATGACAGACCCTGTTAGAACACAGCTCAGCAGTTCCTGCCACTACAGAGATGTTCATACACAGAGAGGGCGCGTGTGTAACAGATGTTCACGAAGGTGCTATGGAGTCATTTAACAAAGACTGAATTATGTTCATTAGACTCTAGTAAGAAATCTGTAATCTATTTTAGAAATATTACCATTAAAAATGATTAAAATAAGAAGCCTGAATACGTAAATAAGCATGATTCAATTTTCCAGAAGATGAGCTGTCTTCTAAGTGTGGTTTGAGCCGGTCAGAACCAGTTTCAGCTGGCTTGAACTGGTTGAGACCCATTTCAGCTGGTTTGAACTGGTATAAGCTGGTCTCAACCGGTTTGAGCTGGTTGGAACCAGGCTCAGCCAGTCGAGACTTGTTTGAACCTGTCCAAACCGGTTTCAGCTGGTTTTCCATGTTCTTAAAAAACTTGCTTCCTGACTTGGACCCTAACTCACTTCTTAACAGACCAACTCCCCCACCCCCAAGTTTCCCAGGAACTCTGTAACCTCATGGCCCCAGCCAGACAGTGTTCCATGTATATCTAAGACTGGGTGATGATGTGACAACCAACATGGCCTCATTTTTTGTCTGATGTCTTATTAGCCTCTCCCACCCTGCATGGTTGCCTGGGCACCCAGTTCTAGCTGCAGCTCTGTCACCAGTCCTGAGCCTGGGTGAGTGCCTAGTTCAGGTCTCTGTCTAGTTCCTGCCTCTTTAGAAAGGGGACAGACAACCAGGGTGACTTTTCTAGCATAAGGAACAGTTTCTGGGAAGTGTTAGGGTTCCAACATTTCATAAGGCTCAAAGAGCTGTGGGGGGTTGGGAGGCCTGTTCCATGGACAGGCCAAGGTGCTTGCCAGAAGGCAGACCCCAGGAAGCCTGCTGGAGGGAAACTATATTTGACCAAAAATTTTTCCAGTAGAACAGAAGTTGCAAATTCAGGGCCTCTGGATCCTACCAGGCAGCCTGGGGTGGCACATGCTGTCAGGCGTAAGGGGCAAGACATTGAACCATGAACCTTTTTCCTTCCACTGTGTGGACATTACAAGCGGGAGTTCTGTGACCTGACCCAGCCTGAAGGAGATACTGGGTTATCAGGAGAGACAGCCAGGAGGGCAGTGATAATCCAGGTACTGACACCTAGCACGTGGGCCCCATCTCATTCTGATGGTGCCGTGCTTCCCAGGAAGAACACGCCAGGGGCCCTGACTAGGAGAAGGATTCATCTACCTGCTAGCTGGGAGGGAGCCATGATTTTGTGATTAACACACAAATTTGGGAACCAGGCAGCTGTGTTTCAAATCCCGGCTTCGTTCCTTACCAGCAGTGTGACCTTGGGCAAGTTGCCTAACCTACCTGTGCCTCAACTTACTCATCTATAAAACGGGGATAATGATGCTGCAAAGAATAAATGGCTTAGTATTTCCAAAGCGCTTTAACAGTGCCTGGCACATGATACTGTGTGCTAAATAAAACAGAATCATCCACAAGGGCAGGGGATTGAAAGGATGAGGCATTTCCAATAAATGTTGTTGAGGCTCAAACCCATGGATTTGCTCTCATGGCTGATGCCTCACCCCAAAGCAGCGATTCCTGAGTGGGGCTGAAGGGGAGGGAGTGCATGAAGGGTTAAACCCCCAAGTGAACAGAAAAACAAGTTCCATCTGGTCCCTGGGACAAAGCGACAGCCTGCAAAGCCCCCAGCCCGGGCTCCTGCTCAAAGGACACGTCGCTTTTTAAAATTCCAACTGTGGCTGCCTCGGTCTATGAATCAACGGGTTCTCCACACCCTGGAGCTTGGAGCAGGATTCACAAAGGGCACAAGACATTCGAGTTCCGAGAATAGGCACGTGAAGTGCCTTTGCACTCAGGGAACCCCAGGGGTTCATTCTACATGCCCCCCTAGAGGGATCACTCTCCAGGGGCCCAGAGTGAGAAGGCAAAACAGCACCTGTCAAGTCTCAGGCTGGGACTTTGTTTAGAAGTGAGCTGACCCCAGCACACAATTGTGTTCCATCTTCAGTCATTGATACAAAAAGAAAAATAAAGCCACTTGCTTTTACTTCCCCACACTGCTGACCCCTCTTTAGAGGCTGGAAGTGGGGTAAGGCTGATTAATGAGGGCCATAAACACTCCAGAGAGGGAAGCACTGGGATTCTTGGAAGCATGGACCTACAGTCAGCAGTGTATACCCCCAGCAGCACTTGAGGGACCCCAGGGCCCTGGAAGGAAGGAGGGCGCCAGAATGAAACTGGGACCCTCCTTACAGACCTCTGCCTAAGGCCGAGGGCCTGTTTTTACCATCCCTCTTGGACACATGCCCATGTCTGGATAATGCCGAATCTGGCACTAGCACTAATCCTGCAGAGCAGGGAAGTAATTCACAAAAAGTTGGGCAATTCAAAGTTACAGTTTCCACAGCAACCAGCACTCAGACCATTTGGGTAGCTGAAGCCTTTTCCTCTTAGTGTTCACTTTTTTTCTCCCCAAATAGCATTTTTTCCCTTATTATTAAAGTAATACACGTTCATTGGCGAACATATGGAAATTACAGACAAGTGTAAAGGAGAAAATAAAAATCACCCTTAATCCCACCGCTCGAAGTGATCCAATGCTAACATTTTGAAATGCATTCTCCATTCGTAGGTTTCTTTTTTTTTAACATGCATAAAAAGATATAATTTTTGAAAATTGGGGACTATAATGAAATTACTGTTTTATCATTTGGTTTCTTTCACTTAAAAACATATTGCAAGACTTACCAATAGACTTAAATATTCTTCGAGAACATGATTTTTAATGGCTATGTGGTAATTTCTCATAAGGATACAGCACATTCTATTTAACCAGTCTATTGTTGAACATTTGGACAGTTTTCCTTTGCTATTTTAAATAACACTGCAATGAACATCCTATTACACCAATTTGTATGTGTGACTCTGATAAAGTGATCAAGTTAGAATATATTCATAGGACTAAAATTACTGTTCAAATACAATGAACATGTGAATGATTTTGATGCCCATTATCAAACCACCCTCTAGGAAGGTGAAAGAAATTCGTACTTCTACCTGCAACAGATAATCCCCTAAAAAAAAAAAAAAACAAACTCATACCCAAACTGCAAATTTGGTTGGTTTCAGGTAAAATCTATACCATTTTTTAAATTATAAATGAAATTGGGCCTCCCTGGTGGCGCAATGGGTTAAGTGCAGCATTATGAAGCTATCCAAAGCCACTGCACCACAAGTTCGATCCCTGGCCAGGGAGATTCCCACATGGCGCAGCAGACCTTTCCTGCCTTGTCCGCTGCTCCCCTCCGCAGTGTACTTCTGTAGATCTGCCTGTTCTGCTCCCCAGTCTATCTCTGGTGAATCTTCTCACCACCTCACACCTCTGGCCTATACCCCAGCTTATATGCATAATAAATAAATGTTAAATTATAAATGAAATTGAATTTCCCTCCCCATATTTCTAATTAACTTTCTTCTTTCTATAAGCACTCATTACCATCCTTTGCCCTGTTTTTTCTATGGGATATTCATCTTTTGCTTATTGATTTATAAGAGCTCTGAATGCATAAAGACAATAATCTTTTGCCATATTTGTGGCACATATGTTCTCTCAGTTTGTCTTTGGATTTTTATTTTGTTTATGGCTTTTTTTTTCTGAAGTGTGGAAGTTTCAAATATTGTTGTAACTCACATCAATCCTTTCTTCCTTTAAGATTTTGTCCTTGGATTTTTATGCCTAAGCAGACTATCTCCACCCTGAGATCAGATAACTGCTTACTTGTCTATTGCTATTCTAGTCATTCTATGGCTGTGTGATAGTGGCTGTACATGGACTTCTCCGAGCCACCGGGATTTCACGGAGAGGTGAGCTTTTCTGTGCTGGCCTCGCCAACGGACCCAGGGCTGGAGCCTATAGGACCAGGCCACAGATGGTTGCCAGGGAGATTTGGGAACTGACCTATCCGCCACCCCTGCCTTTCAGGGGATCTCAGCTTTGAACGGAGATCTCTGCTTTGAAGCACTTTTCCGCAGGGCCCTGAGATTTTGCTAATGAATGGAAGAAATGAACAGGGAGGAGGAAATAGCTGTTCCACGATTACACACTGAAAAAGGTACAGCTCACGTGGCTTTGTTGCCCATCTGAGATGGGGAGGTGGAGGGTGGGGAGCGCCAGATGTATGGAGAGCTGGTGGCAGCTTCAGTCTTAGCACGTTAGAAATCAAGGGATTGGATTCCAAACCTGAAATTAACCATCATTCTCTTTGCAAGAAGGGGAATTAGAAGGAGTTTTGCTGGCATCACATATCATCGAATACCAGGTTTTCATGAAGGAATAGTGGGGGAGGCAGAAACCTGGGGCTCCATGAGAGATATGGATCTTCTTTTCAGTCCAACCCCCAAGGGGCCCAAGAAAATCTGCGTGAGTTCCTGGAGGGGCGGTGTGATCTGGAGCAGAGGGTGGTCACCGCCAGACCCTGTCCTGGCAGATGCCTCAGGTACTGCTTTCCATCGTCCCAGTTTCCTTCCAGGGCATGACATTTGGCCGAGGCGCTTGCCCAGTTTCCGAAAACAGCTCTGGCAGGTAGTGACGAGGCAAGGGGTTTGTTTATTCACTCCTCATGTTGACTGAATGTCCACTATCTGAAGAGTCCTGTGTCCAGCCTTGTAGACCTGTTGCTCTCCAACCAGGAATAAAATATTTCCCTTCCATTTCCCCTACTCCTCTACTTCTACTTAAACGGCCTCCCGCCAAAGAAACCCAGTCCTCTTTCTTGAATCCCATGACCTCTAGCCATTGCCCTGGCTCTGCCGATAGGCTACACCTGTCACCTGGGTGTCACAGAGGATGATCGCCATTGTCACCACCACCACATCAAGCTTATTGACTGAGTGCTTCCTGTGGCAGCACCCACAGGCTTTACATAATCTCCTCTTATAATCTTCATCCACCAGATAAGAAAGGAGGGACAGATAAGAGGACTCAGGAGTGTGTGTGTCGGAAGAGGTACTCCCTGAGAAGGATGTGCGCCAAGAAGACACGTGGGAGAAGAGTGACCCAGGCAGGGGCCACTAGTGCAAAGGCCCTGAAGTGCCTGGTGTCCAAGACACAAAGAGGAGGGCACCAGCCTGGTGCCAGGTGAACAAAGCGAAACACGCTAGAGTTGAGGCCAGAGAGGTGAAAATGGGACAGGTCACATAGGGTCTTGTAAACCACTGTGAGCATTCCCATGCTGACTTTGGTGACTTGGGGAAGAATGGAAGGATTTTGAGCAGAGAGAGCACTAATCTGAGCTGCAGGTGTAAAGGCTCACTCTGCCTGCCGTGTCTGGGGCAGGCGGGACAGGTGGCCAGGAGAGCGGTGAGGAGGCTGTTGTGATCGTGGCAGAGAGGGTGGTGGCCCTGCCATGGTGTTAACAGTGGAGGGGAGAAGGGAGTCAGCTCTGGGCTATCTTCTTCTTTTTTTTTTTTTCCATATAGGTTCATTCTTTTTTTTTTTTTAAAGATTTATTTATTTATACATACAGCTGGGGTACAGGCCAGAGGTGTGGAGCGGTGAGAGGCTTCACCAGAGACAGAGCGGGGAGCAGAACAGGTAGATCAGAAATACACTGCTGAGGAGAGCAGCGGGCGAGGCAGGAGAGGTCCGCTGCACCATGTGGGATTCTCCACAGCTGGGTGTCGAACTCGCATCACTGCCAACAGCTCCACAGCCCAGCGCTTAACTGCTGCGCCACCAGGGAGGCCCCTGGGATATCTTCTAAAAGCAAAGCCTTGAGGGTTTCCAGGTGGATGGCGTGTATGTGGGAAAGAAAGAGCATCACCAAAGATTCCAGCTACTTGGGGCGCAGGTGGGTGGGGAAGGGTGCAGGTCAGGCAGGTTTGAGGGAGTGTGGAGACTAGCACTTGGGGCCCCTTGGGCTGGGTATGGTGCCTTTGAGGTCTACCAGATGCCCCAGTGAGCACATCGCTAAGACATCATAAAGATGGCACTTAAAGCAGGACCCTGGGTGAGACCAAGAGAGAAAGCACAACTAAGATGGGAAGACCAAACTCAGAGCCTATGTGAAGAAGTTGAGGGGAAAGGCGGAACCAGCAGAGCTGGTCAGGATGAAGGCAGACCCAGTGTGGGTCATGGCAGCGCCCTGAAAAGTGTATCGGGGAGGGGCAGGAGGTGGTAAGTGGCTGGGTCAAATGCTGCTGCTGAGTCAGCAAGGCTTGGGATTGAGAATTGATCATTGACCCAACCTGGAATGGGTGTTCAACCCATGTGAAGAAAAAAAGGAATCTGGGAGAGAACTTGATCGAGGACACAGAGTTACAAACAGCAGAGCGAGGATGTCCAGGGCACGGCTGCTTCTCAGGGACCCCTCAGACTCCGAGCACGCTCAACCAGGGCAGCCAGCACCCATATCCAGCCGCTCGTTCCTCATCCCAGTCCTACTCAGGGAGTGCACGCGAGGAAGGCCGGGAGGGAGGACCACCTGCACAGCTTTTAACATCTTTTTAGTGCTACATGAGACCCAAGGGCCATTCTCGGAGCAAACGTTCTGCTTTGTAGCCCTCCTGTCCTTCCATGGCCTTGTCACCCACTTAATTTGGGGTGTGACTCCTGAGGACACTTTGACTTGGTGGCCCCTGGTTTAAGGCACTCCAGTCAGAGGTATTTACATAGTAATAGTGGAAAGGGATTTCTGCAACCGCAACTGGCAAATTTCTACAACTGGCAAAGGGAAAGATAGGGCAGGGGAGACAGAGAGAGACACCAGTCGGGGACCCTCTGTTCCTCTCCGATACTGGGGCTACTGGGTCGTTTCCACCATCTACCCACCCCGGCCAATGCCTTCCTGCACGGGCCCCCAACCCCTGCACCAGCTCACATGCTCAGGGCAGATGACAGTCACCTATCTCCCCCTGGTGTCGGTTCTTCTGATTGCAGCCCCAGGAGAGAGCAGAGGGATCTGCGCCCCCCAACACGCAGAGCCTGGAGAGCCACGCCTCAGAGCCACGCCTGGCACCCCTTCCTTCCTGGCACTCTGGGTCCTGGGGGGTCTCTCCGCATGGGCCACGGACTGGCCTTCTGCGTGCTCCCCGCGGCAAGAGGAGCCCTGGGCTTGAGAATGTCTGCGGGCTCGTCCAGACGGCCTCGGGTTAGCACCGCACACCCGCAGGTGGGTAAGAAACATGGAGTCCCAGATTGTGCACACCTCTGCCACCCCTGCTCTGCTAGGTCACCCCATATTGCTAGGCCCACTTGTAAAGGGCACTGCAACACAGGAGGAACACCCCACCCACGCCTTCCCTCAGCTGACTTAGGTTGTTTCCTCCCTGGACCCGGACTGGGGGCTGAGGTGGCAGCAGGGAAACAGCTAAAAAGGACGCTGTTGCGGCGTTGTGAGGGCCACGGACTTGGGAGCCCACACGACTTGGATTCAAATCCCAACTCTGTCACCTGTGAGCTATGGAATCTTTCTGTACCTTGGCTTCCTGGTCTGTGAAACAAAGGTATCATACCTATTGTTCAAGCTGGCATAGGCTTGAGTGCAACAATGTAAAGCGCTTAGCACAGAGCCCGGGAGCAGGGTCAGCAAACACGGCTTGGCAGTAAAATTGCAGAGGCCTAAGGGAGGGGGGGCTTAGGAAAGAGCTCAGCATGGGAGCCAGGGGTCTGAGCTCCCGCCCGGCCACTTCAGCCCACTGAGCTCTGTGTTGGAGCAAACCAGTGTCCAGAGGCCGTGGAGAGACGCGTTAGGTGCCGAGGCCCAGCACTGCCTTCTCTTGCTGACCCCGGGTCCCTGACTCCAGGACCCATGGGAGGTAAGGATGACCTGGCAGGGAAAGCCCAGCACCAGCTCCACCTCACAGCATGAGTCTCTCTGCACAGAATTACCTATTTTCTTGCCCCACTCCCAGGCATACAAAGCCCCCTGCCCTCAGGGAGCTTATATTCTAGTGGGGAGATGGACTAGGGGCAGGACTGAGTGGACCCTGTCCACACCAGTGTCTAGATGGAAACTAGGATGGGTCTAGGCTCTCTTGTTAATTCAAAAGACTTCCAACTATATGATGTTCTGGAAAAGGCAAAGCTGTGAAGACAGCAAAAAGGTGAGTGCTTGCCAGGGGTGGGGGAAGGGAAGAAGCTGCAGGCGGGGTACAGAGGATCTTAGGACAGCAAAATAGCCATATGAAACTGTAACCACGGCCTTTGATAGAGGCCATTATACATTTGTCCATCCCATAGAATATACAGCGTCGTCAATAGGGAGCCCTACTGTAAACTACGGACTCTGGGTGATAGTGATGTCAGTGTAGGCTCATCAGTGACAAAATGGACCACTCTACTGGGGGAAGTTGATAGTTGGGGGGAGTCTGGAAGGGGGCTGAAGGCATGTAGAAATCTCAGTTCATTCTGTTCAGTTTTACTGTGAATTTAAAATTGCTCTAAAAAATAAATTCTATTGAAAATGAAATAGATACATAATTTCCCTCGAGCTGTTGTTTCCTCACCTGTAAAGCAGAGACTAGTACTGATCTGCTTACCCCAATGGCTGCTTAGGGCCAGAGAGCCACTAAAACAAACAAGGTGCTGGCCGCTCTGGGGTGCACTGGTAAGAGAGAACAATGCCCTCAAAGTCGGGGTGGCTTGACAACTGGGCCCCGAGTCCCAGCCCCAGCAGACGCCCCTGTTCCCACCCACACAGTCAGGGTGCTGGCCCCAGCAGCTCATCTCCATCACCCCCTCCGCTCCTCTTCTTCCCTCCCCCAACAAGTTTTAAAAAACACCAAGGGACAGTTTCACCCTCAAACCCTTCTTCTGAACTCTTCTTCAGGCCACCACCTTCTCTCTCCAGTGAGAGTAGCAACAAATCCCTGCAGCGTTCGAGTCCGCGTGCTCGTTCCTCTAAATGGCTCCACAAAGGCCGGGCAGCTATTTTAAAATCTGAGAAGCCTCTACTCACACTCCCAGCAGACCGCTGTGAACAGATCCCCAACATGCGAAGAGCCCCACACAGACACTTGCTGAATGACCTTTTTTAAAAAACTCAGGATGCCGACCCATTGAACTCTCCTTTCAGGCCCCATATGTCCCCTCAGTGGAGCAGCCCACACAGTTTTTTCAAAGAAACATTATTTAATGTGAAAGAACATCTGGAACCTGTTTTCCCAGCCTTGCCCTGGAAGCTTCCAGCCGACATCAGAAGCTCAGTGACTGAGCAAACACTCACTCGGCACTGGAGGAGCCACACCAGGCACGGGACCCAGGGACTTGTGACAAGGTTCCTGGAGGGTCAAATCAGGCCTGACCAGAGAACCTGTAAACCTGGAGCACTGAGGGCAATGGCAGGGAATGGCGGGGCGGCCATAGAGGGGCCTGAGGATGAAGATCCAAGAGGCCTGTAAGGAAGCTTTACTGGAGTCAGAGGCTTCAAGCTGTAAACAAGGAACTCTCGCTGCTCTGAGATGCCCCAGGGCAGGGCAGGTTTGCTTTTGTCTGTCTCTGGTGCCTGTAAGGGTATCTAGCAGAGTGCCCACTGGGAGAGCGCCCACTGGGAGAGCGCTCCAGTGAATGGACGCCTGAGTGATAGGTGGGTCCAGCCTGGACAGTTGGGACAGTTTTTCAGCCACAGTGTGGATTCCAGGGGCAAAATGAGGCCAATGAGAAAAAGGTGGAGGAAAGACAGGAAAACCACATTTACACTTCTCCGGCGGGGACTGTCCCAACCTCGACCCACCAGTCCCCCGTCTTCCAGAGTGGCCTTCCCGAACTGCAATCCGTCACCTTCACCAGCCCAAAGAGCAAACGCTGCTCACCTCCCCAGCCTGACTGAGATAGAATCCAAGCTCCCAGCAGGACCCATGAAGCTTCTGGGTCCCCAGGCCTCCCCTATGGCATCCCCGCCTGGGCCTCCTGCTCAGCTGTCCCTTGCCCGTGCCACCCATCTCGACCGCCCCACGTCAGCGCAGGATCCCCTCCTCCTGCCACCTCCCCACGGTGCCTCCTCACCGTACGAACGCCCTATGCCCCTGCCTCTGCCGGCCACCGACCCTCCGCCCCTGAACTGGGGCTTCACGACAACGCCTTGGACCTCTGAATCCCAGCACTGCCCTGATGCCTGCGTGTTCGGCAAATATTAAGTGAATCCCTTCGCATCCCTAACACTAAATTGTGTCTGGCCGCTGTCTCTAGAACAAACGGGCTGCCTTTGCCTTCCACCCACCCCCTCGGCCCTGTACACCCGACTGAGCAAACCTGCCCCTCCATCGGGGCTGCTCTGACCAGCACGGCCAGGGGATGGGAGCCCGGTGGCCTTTTATCAGCCTGAGCCTGCAGCCCCCATTTCCCGGCTCTGTGTGAGAAGACGAGTGCATGCGAGGTGTGCAGAGCCCACTAAGGTCTCAGGCAGGAGAGTCTGTGACCTTTACCACATGCGAGGCCTCCTGAGTTCCAGGCCTCAGTGAAAGGTGTGTGGGGCTGTTTCTCCACTAGGGGCCGCGGGGGTCGGAGTTGGGGGGTGGCTGGCACCCAGCAAGTAGCAACAGGATGGTGGGGGCAGGCTGCCTGGGGAGACCCTGCAGGAGAACACCCAGCGTCACTTGGTTTCGGAGGAGTCTGACTGGACACCCGAGGGACAGCAGGACAGAAGGGCCCGTCCTGTGTTCCTTCCCCTAGTGCAAGGCACATCCCCAACTTATAGGCAATTTCTTCACTTCAAAAGGATTCCAGCTGGTTAAATTCAAGGTGAAGAATAAGCTCTAGTCAAGAAACTGCTGGGGGGGAGGGGGGCTTTCAGTTTTCATTGGCTTGAGAAAGGGATGCATTTTAAGATGTTTGCCTCTTAATGTTTGTCAAAGCGCCCGGGGAGCTTCCTTCAACGCCTCTCAGCACCCGGCAACCGTTGGCACTGGACCACCCAGACTTCCCCACACTGTTCCGCCTTCTCAGGACCCCACCTGCTTTCCCCTTTCTCTCCCTGCTTCTGCCCCCCAGCTCATATCCAGTGGGGGTGGGGTGGGGGGAGAGACTGCTACTGGCCGGGGCCCACAGGTTCACCAGCTTTCCTCCAGATGCTCCAGGACACCCGGCAGCTTAAAGGGCAAACCTGGCCTCACGCAGCTCACAGCTCACTCTCCAGGAGGTCTCCTTCCACCTGCCATTCACTCATCCAGCCATCCATTCATCACCCATTCATTTGCTCACCCACCCAATAACCCAGTCAGTCACTATGGAGTCTGCAGTGCTGGTGGGGGCTGTGGGTGGTTCAAAGAAACACAACACATGGCCCTGCTCTCCTGGAGCTTAGAAACTGGTTGGAGCTATGGGCCACAGAGAGAAGCAGCCCACAGTGTCAGAGAGAAGAAAGCAAACCCTAGGTCTGGAAAGTGGGGGGCGTTAACAATGCTCAGAAGAGACTGGCCAGGGACTGTGGTGGGGCCCAGAGAAAGGAGGTCAAGGAAGGCTTCTTGGGGGAGAGAACATTTTGGGGGGACCAGGGTGCCCCAGAGTGCAGGGTGCAAACATGGGAAAGTGTCTGCACAAAGATGGTTGGGCAGGAAGACCTGTGGTAGGCAGAGAGGTGCTGTCCACACCTGATTCCTCCTCCTAGGGCCTCAGGGGCTGACTGGGGGTATTCCTGGCCATGCCCACTGGCATCACTGCTTTAGTGACATTGCTTTAACCACCTTTGCAGCACAGCACTGTCCCCACGTGACTAGACAGTCACTAACCTTACTGTTGTCTGTCAGATCCCAGATCACAGGATACACCTCCATCCTCCTCTCACCAGGCAGTTCGGCTACCCGACCCCTATTTGGAAGGACCCTATTCCAAAGACACCTACTTCCTCTCCGACTTCCTCAGTCACCCTCTTCTGGAGGGATTTGTTCCCTCAGCCCCTTAAGGGAAGCTCTAGTCTCACGTCCCATGGTCCCTGGCTTTTCTCCACCTTCTTGCCACCATGTTCCTAAGCAGTGACTGCACTAGTACCCCGATGTCTCCCTGGGAGCCCTTGCCAAGTGGCCTGGGGTTCAGCCCCTGGGCTTTGGAGTTGGGCTCTGCCACTTTCTGTTCTGCATTTGGTCTGATAGCTTCCTTCCATAAACACAACTCTTGTTTCTTCTTCCTAACATCCTTCCCTTCTTCTGACAAAATCCAAGCTCCCCCATATCCCCTACATGCATGTGCATCCCTCTCAGCCCCACGGAGTGAATCTGCCCCATTCATCAAGGGCTGCACTGATCAACACTACCCTGTGTGACCAGCACCTTGTTGCACCTTTGGAGGACCATCTCATGCTCTCAGCCCTTGTAAGGTAGGTGGGGCTGCCCAGAGTCACCACTGGGTTCAGAGGTGGGCGTGCAATCCAAGCAGGACAAATTACGGGAATTTCAATGGCTGGAAAGGCTCAGTCTCTGCTAGTAAACATGGTAAAGCAAAAAGTAAACTAGTAAAACATAAATCTAAAATGGATGAGGTTGTCTTTGCCATCTCAAGAAGAGTCCATTTACAAATCAGACTAGCATGGGAAATGTAGAGAAGGGACAGACGTTGACGAGAATGCAGAGAAAGGGACGTGGTGTTGCTTGAGCACTGGCTTGAGCCACGTCTTAAGTTATCTATGGAGTTTTCAGCTTGTGAATAATTGGTTCCCTCTGTTTGGGCATAAGCCAGTTTGAGTTGACTTTTGTCACTTGCCACTAACATTGTTGACTAAAGAAATACAAATACTTAACTTGCAGTCTTGATGAGGGAAATGAAAGGACATATGAATGGCACCCAGCATAAAGTGGGGACCCCTCAAAAATTGGTGGCTTTGATAACTAAATCTGCCTTCTCAAAGGTCAGCTAAATTCCATAAACCGTAGTTGTGTAGTAATAGAATATTACTTTTTCTTTCCACCACCTCGACAAAGTCTTTTTCGTGAAACCTCTGCCCTCCTTGGCTTTGTTAAACACAGATGTGTCTTAAGTCTCTAGGTTCCAGACCCATTTTCTCCTCTACCCACCTCTGGGCTGAGACAGGAAGGGTTTGTTAACCATGGAGATTTCTGCATCTGGAAGGGGAGCTATCTGTTCTGCATTGTGTGCCCACACCACAGGACAACCAGTACCAACTCAACAATCAAATGCAGACTTGCCCAACTTGCTCCCAACTGAGGAGCTCCCAACTAGCCTGCCTGAGGAAAACACTCAGAAAGTCTGCACTGCCATCTAGTGGAATTATTCAGCAATACCATGTGGAATGGAGCCTGGTGCTAAGAGTTCTTGGGACAATCACTGGGACTCTGAATGCATCTAGTCCGACCTCCTCACCTGGCGGGTCTGAGGACAAGAGAATCAAGCGTGAAGTACAGACCTGTCCCACAGGGTAGCATTATGGTCTTCCCTGCCCTGCTTCTGTGACCTTTTACCCATCGCAAGAGTTACATCCAAGTAAACTGTGTGAATCCCCAGGACTATCTTGCTGTCTGTGCCGTCAGATCTGACCCCCGGCAACACCAAAAGGCCTCTGGCTGCCACTGCAGGGAAGCACCAGAGAGCTGGCCTCCGTGTGCGTGGTGCTCACGTCCCGGCCACGGGTCTGAATTCACCTGTCAGTGGTCTGAGTCCTGGACACATCAGTCCTTGCGCCTAGGCTGACACCACATGTCCTACTAAAACAGCAGAAGTGGCATCTAGAGCTTCCGTGTGGCTCAGGAGTCAAGGACAGAGGAAACAGCAAGCAGAATACTGGCTCCCGGGACACAGCCTCACAGCTTGGAGCAGCAACCTCAGCCCTTCCCACTCCACGGCGCTCCCCAGGCTTCCGACAGCACACCCAAGGGAAGCTTCCAGGACAAGATGGCGCGAATCATTTCCCAGTAAGAGGAAAACTTATTTCCAGTTCCCCAGATGCTTCAATCTTCTATTTTAGACAACTTTGGGCCAACTTTTGAGCTGGTCTCATTTTGCCATGACCGAGAATTAAGATTCACTGTTCCGCCTACGCGAGGGGCACGGACTATTGCAAACTAGCTCCCCAAATTAAAAGAACGTTCTGAAAGTCCCTTTACCCTGCACTCTGAGGACTTCTCGGTCCCACTCCCCTCCGTTTCTCTGCTGACCCCGAAGGACACACCAGCTGTTCTGCACATTCGCTCTGGGACCCCTGGGCTGCAGGGACAGGAACAGGCCTTGGCGGAGTAACCCCGAGCGGCACCTGCCAAGGCCCCCAGTCCACACCTCCGCCCTCCGCCGCTGCGGACTGCACACGCTCCCGGCAGCCGCCATCTGTCTCGCCAGACCCAGCCCAGAGGGCTCTGCGACAACACGACCATGCTTGGAGTCACCCAGATGAGCAAGACCGACTACAGCGCTCCCCCCCTGCCCAGGCCAAGCGCTCACTCACGTCCACGGCCCCAGGGAACTTGACGATGGGCTGCGTCCACTGGGTGATCTTCTTCCTGTAGTTGCTGCAGTCGGGAACAAGCATGCAGCCAAGGTTCCCCAACTCTGGGTAGAAGACTTCGAGGCCCCTGTGGAGAGAGGGAGGTGGTTGGCCCACGTCAGGGGCCTGGAGACTCCCACCCCCAGGTGAGGTGATTTCGTGGGGATGGACCCTCTGCCCGTTAGTAGGACACTAACTAGTTGTGTGACCTGGGTGATCTAAGAATGACTTGACCTCTATGTGCCCCCATTTCTCCACCTGTAAAATGGGGACTGGGTCTGTGTGAGGAGTAAAGGAAGTGAGTGGGATTCGTGACAGGCCCCGCCATGTTGTTAGTGGTGAGGGAGTGTCAGCTGTCGCCAGGGTTTACTGCTCAGAGGAGAACAGACACCTGTCGCCACGCCCGGTCATCAGGGCTGGCTTGAGAACAGTATTTATACGTTGCTTTTCAAGAAGGCCCTTTTTACACAAAGAAAAGTTTAGCAAGTTAGTACAACCTTCTTCCTGGCCACAGGCTATTCTCTCAGCCCAATACTAGCAAGATCCTCTCCATGGGGGACGGGGGCGGGGGAGCCACCACCAGTAACAGCCCTCCTCTGGGGTCAGCTTCGCTCTCCCTCACCTCCCCGCTGTCAGTCCCCGCACTTCCGAGGCTCAGCTCTCTCTGGCGTGAATGTGCAACAGTGCAGCGTCCACGGAAAGGGGACGGACTTTCCAGTTCCCCGCCCCACCCCAGTGGCTACCTGCCTGATTGGACCGTTTCCAAGTCGGTCATTTTAGGACCAATCAGCTCATCTGGCGCTGAATAATTAACTAATGAGCTGATGTGATTGGTTAATTTTGCTTGCACCTCATTGGTTCATTCTATGACCCAGGCACTAAATACAAACAGGTCAGTGCTGCTGGGCAGCGGGGGCTTCCATAACAGTCCAGGAGGCCACAGGACCGCCTGGGTACTGCCGAGGGGCAGCCAGTGGGAACTGCCCCCCACCCCGGGCTCCATGCTCGAACCCAGCTGGCACCTGGGGGAGGGGCTGCCCACGGGCTGCAATGCTCCGTTTTTTCACCGGCTCCCGCGTGTTAGGCGACTGTGGAGGAAACGCCAGTTTTACTCTGCAGTCCACGTTGCGGTCAAAGCCTCTAGCCGTCAAGGCTGTGGTCTGAGTCCATCTTTCTGCCTTGTCCCTGAGAAGGGGCTGCGCAGCTTAAACGCCCTGACACTCTGCTTGGGGGGCTGGGGGTGCTTAGATTCCAGGTCCCCAGCGTCAGCCTGAAGGACCCCTGTTTTTGAAACTGGGGAAGGGGGGTGTAAGCTGGGCTTTCAGAGAGACATGAAAACACATCTTTGGCCAACTTCTTATACACATCCTTCCTCACTTTCTATCACCAAGACCTAGGTTCTTTGTGGGGTTCACTGGGTTAAGAGTCACTGAGAGAGGAGGTGGGGCCTCAGCCTTTCTGAAAAGCCCACGTGGCTGAACATTTCCGTGGCTTGCCAGCGGTCACCAGAGCTGGCCCCAGTTCCCTGCTCGGGGTGACTCCCGAGGGGCGTCTGATGAGTTGTAACCTGGAGTCGCTCTAAAGCACCACGGAAGTCCTAGCACAAAACGTGTCCCCGAGCCCGGGGGGTACACAGGTGGGTGTCTGCAGCCTAGGGCAGTGGGGGCCCAGGCGGGTCACCTGCAGTAACCATATACTTATCATTTTTTCTGTTTCCCACAGTGTAGGAACATGGGGATGCCCACAGGCACTCCATAATGGGGCCACTGGAGTGGCCTGGCCTGGCTTACCCTGTCTTCTCCAGCTTATGGAGCTTAGCCTTCTACCTACCAGGGTAAAAAGTCTGCTGCTTTGGGGAAGGTTCTGCTCAGTTGAGCACCTAGAGGCTCTGTCCCACCTTGTTCCCTTTTCCCTCCCACATAAAACTACCTGGAACTGTTCAACCAGTTTTTAAGAGTAATGGTATGAGCAAAATTTGTGGTTTTTTTTCTTTAATTCAACTACCTAACTTTGTAAGGGAAAACATGCATTTATCTTTCTGAAAGTAATGTTTGTAAAAATTCACACTTACACCTGGAGACAGTAAGAAGTGAGAATTCTTCCTCTCACTCTTCTTTCTGAGGTGAAAGGCCAGCCTCCTCGGGCACCCACTGGCCAAGGCGGGGCGCAGGGGGCAGCACTGTGGTCTGGGCAGCCCTCTGGTGGCCACAAGTCCAGGGCCATGAAGACAGGGTGAGGAGGGAGCTGACCTCCCGCAGAGTAGCAGAAGAGAAGTCAGCCTCTTCTCTGGACAACGCCCAGGGGCCGCAGTCCTACAAGCCTTGTCCCTACACGCCTGGGGCCTCATTCGTGAGAAACAAATAACCCCCCCCACACACAGGGAGGGGCCAGTTACACACCATCTGTCAGCTTTTCTTTAATATTCCTCTTTGTCGGGGTTGGGGTACAGAGCATTCCGGACTATAGGCAAGGGTTCTCTGTTGGAGCCAGTCGCCCCAAGGAGAACCAGAGTCATTTGTTTTTACCTGGCTACTCTGCACACAGAGTTCCAGGATATTAGAAGTTCTGCAAACAGAACTTCTTCCCAAAATTGACTCCTGTTCTCTGAGGACGTAATGGCTTTTTTTTGGCCCATGTTCCCTGCTAACTAGAGAAACTTGTTTTCAGCACTAACTTATTAATTTGTATAAGCATAAACACAATTGCGTGCTATTTTCTTGTTCCTTTGTTCTTATCTTTAATAAAAGCATGGGCTGAGAGAGTGAAAGGCAGAGCTGCTCTCGATGGCACTCTCCCCAGTCTCCCCCTGTTGCAAATTCATTTAGATTCCAAGTCTTTTTAATAGCTGAGAACTTCATCGGTTGTCCAGCTGTCCGCGGCAGTTCTCCTTCCCTGCTTCCCTCCCTGGCCCCCTCCCCTGTCCCAATAGCAAGGGTGGGGCCAGAACTACAGGCTCTCAGGCGTGGAGGCCTGGGGACAGGTTTCATCCATATGCCCTCCTGGTCCCGGGAGAACCACCCCAGGAGGCAGGAGCCTGCCTCAGAGTCTTTTCCTCAGTGCCAGCCCCCATCAGGGTGGTCTTCAGAATGGACTTGCTATTCTTCAGTCCACAGAGACCGGCTCAGGGGACATGCTTCTTGGTTCTGGAAGCACCCTGCCTGAGACTTCACCCCAGTTTTATAAGCCTGGTTGCTTTCTGGGGTGCTGCCCCTGCCCGGCCTTACTTGCAGAGGACGGCATCGTTGTCAGGCAGGGCCTCATAGACGCAAGCGCCATTATTGTCCTCATCTCCAGTGACCACCATCACGAGACCCAGAAACAGGGCTACTGTGGCCACCCTCATGGTCCAGCCCATGGGCACCTGCAACAGAAGGAGCCTTTAGAACTTCGGGGTGCCCTGCAGGGGGCACCCTTCCCACCCATAGTCCGACCCTGGGAGCCCACCTGGTGGGACAGAGAAGGGTGATACAAGCGGAGGGAGAAGGGCAGGCAGTTTCAAGGACTCCAGCAACTAATCTTCCACCCGGGTACAGGTTCCTTGGGAGGACCTGGGTGTCCTCCAAGCTGGACTCGCTCTGCAGTACCGGCTGAGGCCCCTCCTCCGTGCGAGTGCAGCTTTGCTGTCACTCTAATGCTGTGCCACGGTGGCCAGGGCAGAGAACAGGCTGCCAAGCAGCAGGGCTTATATAAGCCTCTCGCACTTGCCCTGTGTGTGGTCAGCTGGTGCAGGGCCAGCCATTTTTTTGGCTGCAAAGCGAATCCCTGGGAAGCTGGTGATCCCAGGCAGAGGGGGTGAGTTCTGGGGGTGTTCTGGAGAGCCAACCTTGGTTGTTTTTCTAGGACCAGGGGTTTGCTTGAGGCATGCCCCTTCCCTTGGACAGCTTTGCTTCTCCTGCCCTAGTTCCTCTGCTACCTACTGACAGCATGGGGCCCTGCTGCTGGTGGAGGTGCTTAGAAATAGGGACCCCGTGGCAGGGGGGGGGCAACTGCACATGGGGTAGGACTCTGGGTAGGGCCCCCCAGGCCTGTTGAGGACAGCCCAACTGCACTTTGCAGAATGCTGAACTCCCCTCCTCCCCAAATAATAGCCTCTGGGGAAGGGGAAGGGGAAGGGCCGGCTGGCACCGCACTGTGCTTGGAGGTGGGGAGACAGGCTGAGCCTCAATGAACTCCTGGCTGGTTGCATGAAGAGAACCAGAGCGGGCGGTGGGGGCGGGGGGTGGGGGTGGGGGATCAAAGGCCATTCTCCCGCAGCCTTTCTACAAGGTTTTGCTTTGTCCTTTCTGAAGAGTGGGAGGGGAGCTCAGGACTCCTGGGTTCTGTTCTGAGCTCTGTCAGGATGTGGAGAAGCCACTACATCTTTCTAGAATGCACCACCGCTCCCTTTCAAAAACCAGTCAAATGACCCATCCTTCACTCCATGTCTTGCTAAGGAAGTTGAGATCATAGCTATAAAGTACATGTAGCTAGATTGCTAGAAAAATTATTTTCAGTAGAGCTTGCAGAAAATTTTCTGTTTCCAGGATTCTAACTTCTCGCAAAAAAAACCCTTCTGGGCCACAAATTGAGCATATTTCTCAATAATTAGACTCCTGAAGGATGACTAGGGCTCCCTGCAGAGAACTCATTCCCAAGATCTCTCCTACTGCAGAGTATCGACCGAGGCCTCCTCACAGACGGCTGTGAGAATGAAATGAAATGACTTCTCCAGGGCAGTTCGCAAGCCCCTAGCTCTCAGGACTGCTTGCTGATTTACGGGCACTGCAAGTGTGGTGCATGGCCCACCCATCACTTCATTCATTCCCAGGTCATTTCACCTACAGACTGAGCACTTCCCAGGAACCGGGCCCTGTGCCAGTCTGGGGGACCCATCTGGGGGATCAATGGCCCCTACCCCGTCGAGCCAGAGGACAACTCTGCCGGGATGGTTCTCCAAGGCTGAGACACTCTGGCTTCAAAGCAGCTGCTGTAGAGGAGCCACCCCTTTCTTGGAGTGCCCTTGGCACTGGTGAGGATGGCTGCCTGGAGGTGGCAAAGGCCCCCCTCAATGCAGGTTGCTCCCATGAGGCTCACTCACACCAGCACTTCCTCCTCACTCAGAGTGTATCAGGCTTTTAGCACTGAGTCCTCACGACAGCCTTCCAAGTGGGTACTATTAATATGATTCCACTCTTCAGAGGCCCCCAGAGGTTAGAGCTGACCTTGGTCCCCATGGGTAGTGAGTTGTCAACCTGGGATTTGAAGAGGCACAGATTCCAGACTCTGTGCTCCTTGCCCTTCCTGCTGCTGGGCTCCTTTCCTGTACCCTTTGTTCTGGGACCTCCTTCTCCTCTCCTTGTTAACGTCTTCTGTCCCTCAGACTCCTTCCTGGCCCAGGGCCTGTCCTCAAATCTCCTCTTGGTGGACCACTAAAGTGTCATTTCCTCAGAGAAACTTGTTGTGACCCCAGGCTGCTTAAGACTGCTACACAGAGAGCACATTACTCTTTTACTTATTGTTCTTAAATATTTGTAAGAATTCTTTGTAGATATTTGTTCATAGATTTCCCCTTTCTCCCCCCACCCCTGGGCCTATGACCTTCTTGAGGGCAGGGAGAGGTTTGGTCCAGCTTTCTTTCCGTGTGCTGTGCCTGGCATGTCCAGCTACTTAAGAAACTCTTGTTTGAATTCCTGACAAAGTTACCAGTTCTATTTCTTATCATGCTCATTGTCACTTAATAACTTCTAACTCTCTAGAAACATCAGTAAGAAGCCAACCACTCAGGTTGGCACCTGGCCCTGAATCCCTTTTTGCTTACTTATCTGAATTCTCTGGCTGATTTTCATACAGAGAGCACTGACAGATACTCTCCATGGATCTCAGCATTTTCAAATCTGATCTTTCTTTAGGGGATTCAGTGCCACTTTGCGCCTATTACAGGATTAAGTTTCCCTAAGTCTGGGCCAGGGAGGTGGGGAAAAACACTGTGCTAAGTGAAGGAAGCCATAAAAGACCACATATTCACACATGGAAGAACAAAAATGTAACCCCTCCTACAAAAAATGTAAAAAAGACCATATAGCTCATGCTCCCTCTTATATGACATGTGAGGACAGAAAGATTAATGCTTATGTGATGGCCTCTTTTTAACTTAATCACTTCCTTAAAGGCTCTATATCCCCCAAATGCATTCATATTCTGAGGTAGTAGGAATTTGGGACTTCAACATATGAATTTTGGTGAGACAAAAGTCAGCCCATAACAACAAGGATGCCTATTTTTACCACTTGTATTCAACATTGATTGTTTAAGCCAGAACAATTAAACAAGGAAAAGAAATAATAAAGCATCCAAATTAGAAAGGAAGAAGCAAAATTATTTCATTTTGCAGATGATCTGATTTTATATGTAAGAAACACTAATGATTCAAACAAACAAATTAAGAGTTGATAAGTAAATGTAGTAAAGTTACAGGATACAAACTCAACACAAAAATCATTTCTGCCACATTAACAATGAAAAATTTGAAATGGAATTAGGAAAACAATTCCATCTATAGTAGCACCAAAAAGAGTAAAATACTTAGGAATTAACCAAGGAGGAGAATGACTTGTACACTGAAAACTGAAAAAGGTTGCTTAAATAATTTTAAAAAAAGATTTACTTATATAAAATGAAATTTTATGTTTGTGGAAGACTTAATGTTATTAAGATGTTGATACTACCCACAACAATCCTCAGATTCAATGCAATCCTAAAAAACACCAATGTTGTGTTTGACATAAATAGGAAAATCCCAGACAAAATGTAGCAACTGGAGAGAAGAATATCCAGCACCCAGCTCTAGTTGAGGCTCACATAATCCAGCTACCACCCCTTCACATCAAACTAGGTTTGATTAAGAATTTCGTGAAAGCCATGGACCGGACCTCGCCAGCTTTCTAATACCTGCATGAAAAATTTCCTCGACTCAGCAAAACAAGGATTAAAGAGGGAGTTTTTGTGGTTCCTCAGATTTGAGAGCTTTTCAAAGATGACCGGTTCAACAACTTGCTGCAGGGTGATGCGAAACAAGCATGGAATGCTTTTCGCCTAGTGTCTACAAACTTTCTTGGGAATGTTAGGGCAGAAAACTACAAGGAACTAGTAGAAGACATGCTGATGCAGTATCAGAAACTTGGCTCCAATATGTCTCTAAAGATCTACTTCCTTCATTCCCATCTGGATTTCTTCCCTGAAAACTGTGGTATGGTTAGTGATGAACATAGTGAACGTTTTCATCAAGATATTGCATCAATGGAACAAAAATACCAGGGAAAATGGTCCACTACAATGCTGGCTGACTACTGCTGGACACTCCCCAGAGATGCTCCTGAACAGCTGTACAAGAGACAAGTGAAGAAATCTAAGAAGTAGTCTGTGACTTGATTTTTTACAGGTATTAACCATAGGCCTATTACTATTAGCATATATTTTGTCATGTAAACATCAATTTATTACAGATTAAAAAAAAACAACTAGAGCCAAAATTAGAATTTGACTGTTGTATTCGTGTTGAGCACATACAAATTGATAGGAAATGATTAATTTTATTTAGTAACATGACTTTTGTAAAAATTTATTGACCAGTGTTATACACTCTTGGAAGAAAATCTTCATAACATTGGATTTGGCAGTGATTTCTGACATGACACCAACAACACAGACAACAAAATAAAAAGTAGGCAAGTTGAACCACATCAAAATGAAAAACCTTCTCATCAAAGAACACTACTGTGACAGTGAGAAGACAACTGAAGAATGGGAAAAATACTTGGAGAGCATAAATCTGATAAGGATTAATATCCAAACTATATTAAGACCTCCTATAACTCAACAACAGTACACAATCCAATTAAAATTATGCAAAATACTTGAATAGCCCTTTCTCTAAAGAAGAGATATCAGTGGCCAATGAGCACTGAAAAATGCTTGACATGATTAGTCATTAGGAAAAATGTAAATCAAAACCACAATGAGAAATCACTTCACACCCATTAGGGAGGCTATTATTAAACACAGAGACACAGACCTGCACACAGAGAAAACAGTGTAGTAGAGCATGTGGGAAAATTGGAACCCTTGTACATTGCTGTTGGAAACATGAAATGGTGTAGCCACTGTAGAAAACAGCCTATGGTTTCTCAAAAAGCTAAACATAGAACTACAATAAGATCCAACACTTCTACTCCTGCATACATACTCACTGGAATTTGAAGCAGGGGCTATAACAGAAACTTGTACAATAATGTTCATTGATCCCCAAAGTGAAACCAACCCATGTGTCCAGCAACAGACAAATGAATAAACAAAATATGCTAAGTACATACAATGGGGTATTGTTCAGTCATAAAAAGACATTTTAGCATATGCTATGGCATGAATGAACCCTGACAACATTATTCTAAGTGAAACAAGCCAGTCACAAAAGCACATATATTGTTTGATTCCTCTTACATGAGTACCCAGAGTCATCAAATACAGACAAAGCAGAATGGTGGTTTCCAGGGGGAACAGAGGAAGGGGGAGTTACTTAATGGTTGCAGACTTTCTGTTGGGGTCATAATTGTTTTGGAAATACATAATGGTGATAGTCGTACAATGCTGTGATAAAATTATTGTCGCTGAATTGTACACATGAAATAATTCAAGTGGTAAATTTTATGTTGCGTATATGTTCATACACACACATACACAAATCCAAGGAATGAGTGTTCTATAGAACCCACTTTGAAAACACTGGCCTAAGCCATACTTCTCTGTATAGACAGCTTGATCAGCCTGTGTAGACTACTCTCCATCCTCCACATCAGCTATGCACTCTCCCACTCCAAAGCCTTTGCACAAGCTGTTCTCCCTGCAAGGAGCCTTCTCCCACTCCATGACCCTTATGGCGAACTTCTGCTCATCCTTCAGGTGTTATTTAAATATCACCTCCTTCAGAAAAGCTTTGTAGATATTTTCTCACATTCACATCCAGAATCTGCAAACCTTCCACCATAATATACCATGTGCATAATAGTGTGTATCAGGCCATTTTTATTTGCTGTTTTCTTGTGTTTATCTGCTACTAGACTGTTACCTTTATAGGAAAACGGCCATATGTACTTGTGAATTGCTGCATCTGACACCAAGCACAGTGCCTGGGGGAAAAACAGGCATTGCTACTTAAAAAGGGAAGGAAACGCCA
This sequence comes from Scalopus aquaticus, assembly GCA_004024925.1. Taxonomy (NCBI): domain Eukaryota; kingdom Metazoa; phylum Chordata; class Mammalia; order Eulipotyphla; family Talpidae; genus Scalopus; species Scalopus aquaticus. The sequence goes on along the minus strand of PVIJ01004064.1, from coordinate 70,760 downwards.
GAGGGGAGGGTGGCCATAGATGTTCTGGAGACCTCACCTACCCCCCACTGATGTGAGCTATGCCTCACAGAGTCCCAGAGAGAGCATGTTCATCCCTTAAGGGCACTCATTGGTGTCTTCCTTTCATCCTGTGAGGGTCCCAATTGACTCTACATTCCCTGCAATACTTTGAATATAGTAGATGCTTAATAAATAGTTGCTAAACAAGCATGCACCTTAAAAAACAACATATTGTAAACAGAATCTGCTTACTATGTTGGCCTTCATATTTAAAGAAACCCAAAGTCCCCCAAAATGCGCTTGAGCCATCTTTTGCCTATTAGTTCCTATTTGTTACCTTTTATGAACTTTTCATTTCAGATGACCAGTTTGGATATTGTCTTGGAATGTAATAGTATTGAGATGTGATTTTCGGGAGGTGGTGTTATTTTAAGAGATGACTGCTGTCCTATATCACTTTTGGAATTAATATATCTTTAACTTACCAAGCAGAAGATGCAGGAAGTGGTGGTAGTGACAGGGGCAGGCTGTGGGGCCAGTTGGCAGAGAGCCAGTCTCCTAGCAGCTCTGTTCCCCAAGGATGAGGTGACCAGAGGCTCAGCGCAGCCCTGGCCAGCCCACCCCTTTTTTGTCCAAGAGCTCTGCTAGACCTCTGGCCACTTCACTCCTTTCCGTGAGCTCACAGTTTCTTGGTCTTAGCAACCAAACCTTGCTCTCAAAAGCCAGTTTCTTCAGCCAAATATTGGATGTATTAATGAACTACTTTGTCCAGAGCACTATGAAATGCGCTTTCCATGTCCATTTGCTGCCATTCACCCTCCGAAGGTTGATTATTTTGTCTGTCCGGGTAGAAATAGAATTGAACTTGGATGCAGTCAGAGCTGTGTGTTTACTTTCCCTCCTCCTTTCCTCAGCAGATCCAATCTCTGTTCTCCCTACATTTCTAAGATGAATGATACAGGGATTCCTCTTTCTTGGGGAGGGGAAACCAGGACCCCACAAAACAAAAAACATGCTAAGACTGTTAGAAGTAAGGCTGTTTGAACTGAAATCATCAGTCATGCTGTGAGTTCTAGCCATGAGAAATGTGCCAAAGCGCTCTCCTGGGGGAAGGTCCAGAAATGTTTGAAGCTCAGTGACCAGCCGATAGAAACAACTCAACTAATGGCTTCAAGTTATACTAGGGTAGAATTAGAAATAGCACCCTTAACACGCTCCCCTTAAGGTCTTCTGGCCACAGTCCCTGTCTCTCTGATGTTCCCATATTCTTTCTCCATCTGTTTCTCCGCCTTGTCCTTATGGACAAGTTCCTGCCTCACACTGAAGGGGGAAGAGTCCCTTTCACTTACCCAGAGTAATGTGGGAGCTTTCGGCTGGTGGCTGTGGGGAGGTAAGGAATCTTGGTGGGTTTCTGGGCTGGAGAAGGTGGGGATCAAGTTCCCTCCAGGATGCCCCACAGTGTGGGCCCTTGAGGCAGTCAAGGTTGGTGTTGAGAGTCTGAGAGTTTGTGGAGGTTCCTAGAGTGCAGGAGAGGAGGCAGCAGTTGGCCGTTGGGGAGGCAGTTGGAGAAAGTTCCAGAGAAGTTCCAGGGAGGAGTAGAGATGAAGAGCTGGAGAGAATAAGAGAAGAAGAATAAGTGGGTTTTCCAGCATTCCTCCTTCCAAGAATTCTAAGGAAATGAAAGGAAGCCATAGATACAATTGTCTCACCATTTCTCCTCCCTTTCAGGATACACTGGGAGGCAGGCAGAAGAGTCATAAAGAAAAGCTGCAGAGGCATGGCAGAGAAAGAAATGATAAGGACAGAGTCCAAGAAACAGATGTACAATATTTATATAGAGAAAAGGCATCCAGACCCAGGCGGGAGAGAGAAGAGTTGCCAACCTTACTCAGACGGAGCAAGAGCCCCTGCCTCAGAGGGTGTGGCCTGGAGCCTCATAGGAAGGGAGAAGAACACCTGATCCAGGTGACCAAGACCAGCACCAGCCAGTGCCTGGCCTTTGGGACCTGGGTTTCTGCTGTGTTTTAACTGATTACATTTGGGATCACAATCTTGGTTTCCTTCTGGAAAATTCTTCCTAGGCCATTCAAGGAGTCAGTGAAAGTTCATACACACCAGATAAATTCAACCAGAGTCTCTGAGGGTAAGGCCTAGACGTGACTCTTTTTAAAATTCTTCTCAGGGGATTCTAATGAGTGATCAGGCCCAATAATTCCTGCATTATGCATAGATGGGCAGTGGGCACTTGCCAGATGCCAGAGGTACGGAGATGAACACTCTGCAGACTCTGTTGTTAATGAGCTCACATTAAGGAAGATAAACAGCAAAATAAACAACAACAAAATCACCAATAGTATGCCCAGTTCAGCCACAGAGGCATCCCCAGAGTAAAGAGGAGGGTGTACTAATCATCAGTCATTTATTTTATGTACTAGGATGGTTGATCCCTTGGGGACCCAGCTGACTAGAAACACTGCCCCTCCCAGGGTTGACAGTGAGATATGCAATGATTTGCCTTGGAACACAACTTTCATATGCAAACCAAGCAATCTGGAGTCCACACCCCAGCCACCTCTTTCATGTAACTGTCACTCACCAAGCCAAAGCTCCCCCTGCCTATCTATCCCAGGGCCAAGCACCAGACAGCTAGAGGCCACCGCTGTACGAAAAGGCTGCTGGCATAATCTATCCCATCTTAAGCCTCCTCAGGTGCAGCCATTCTTTCTTTCTGGAAGAAAAGACAGTAAAAGCTCTGACCATGTTTTGCCCTTATTCCTTCTGCCTCCGGTCCACCCTGGTGCTCCCCTAGGTGGCGTGGCATGCTGTTCTTTCTTAAAAACTTTAATAAATTCTTTCAGCTTCTTTCAGTGATATTGTTTGCTGTGTCATTACCTGTCATCCCTATAAATTAAAATCCCACAGATATGATCAAGATAGAGGGTATGATTATCTTACAAGAGTGAGGATCAGCGAAGGCTTTGAGAGAGGGGCAGTGGGCAGACAGTGCTGCAGAGTGGGGAGAAGGTATTCCGTGTGCGAAGGCACTGGGGCCTACAACAGCCTGGGAGCTGATGAGCCCAGGCAGGAGGGAACGGCTGCAACACTGGCGCAAGTGACCAGTGTGAGGGTGGGGACAGCATGTGGGCCTCAGGCTGGATCAGAGAGTCTCGAGGAGAGTATGAGGCATCTGCTCCACCTGTCCAAGAACTGAACAGAAGGCAAGAGAATTACAATTTGCAGTTGGGGAAACCCAAGCATGGCAGGGAGTTGATTCTTCCTTAATAAGAGATAATTTGTGCCCCTTTCTCTGCGACAATCAATCCACTTCTTACTTTGGGCTTTTGTGAGATTGAGCCTGGCACCAACATTCTGGCTGCAGGAACCCAAGGGAGGAGAGAACAGTCTGCAGAGCCAGGCAGAGGCTCCTCTTTCTAGGTAGAGCACATTTTGGGGTTCTGAGTGATAGGCCAGTGCAGGTCCTGTGACCTTGGTTATGCTTCGTGCTTGCTCTGAGCTGGTGTCGTCAGCTCTAGAGCGGCCTTACTGATACACGTGCTGTGGCTTGTTGCAGATGAGGAAGGAAGCGGCAGCGCAGTGCTTAACACATAGTGTATTTGTTTCTCCTTTTTCCTTTCAACTAGGAAATATTCTCAATCTGATGAGAACAAAGGAGACATATTCCATCAAAACTGTCAGATAGTAGCTCATGAGATGCCATCGGAGACACCCCCACAAGAGAGTCTCTTCCAGATGAACCCCACAAAGGGGGCCCTTGGGACTAAAGGTCTTCAGAAGGGCCATGAGATCTGCCCAGCTTGGCCAGTGTCAGCCCCATCCTCCTGCTGCACTGGCTCGAGGCTTTGGAAGTCCTCTGGCCCCGCATTTCTGGAAGGTCTCCAGAGGAAGCATCAGGGCAAACAGGTATTGTGAAGCAGTTCAGATGCCCACACAGTCTCCCAGCCTCTGCAGGAAGCAAAGACAGGCCTTTCCACCACCTTTGCCTCCAGGCGTCCTGCTCCACTGGCTGCTCCAGGCGGCTGTGCCCAACAGCGACAGCACCTGCTCGCTGGGCACTGCCACGTGCCTCTCAGTGTGAGTTATGGGCAGCACTAGCTCATCCAGGCCTTCAGGGCCCTGTTATGTGGACCTGCTATCCCCATTTCTGTGCTAAAACTTGGCATGACTGGATCCCAAAGCCTGTGTGCTTACTACCCCCACTCGGCTATCCGGGGCCATTTACATTTCTCAAGCTTGGTCCAAAGGCTTTTGTTGCAAAATCTGCTTCAGTTTATCCAGACTTCAGTGGAACAGTGTGTTTTGGATCCTCCCACAATACTTGTCTTCATGCCTCATCTCATCCATGCTTTCAGGTGACAGAGGTCCCCTGGGTCCTTCTGGGCCAGGCACCACCACGGGCCTCTGAGGAAACACCACCCCTGCCACATAACAATGGGCAGTTAGGAAGAACGAGGGGTCTAAATTGTGGCTGATGACAACTTTAGTTGGTCCCTTATGGGAAAGATGATTAGATTAGCTGCCAACTGAAATTAAACATCTACTGGGCCCAACCATGTGCAAAATTTTTTCAGCTCTGGGGATTTCCTTCACAATAAACAAACACAATGTTTGCCTCCGCAGTTTAATGGGAAAGACAAGTATTTACTTAACCTACAGTGAAATCAGGCAACTTGTGATCGCTCTAGACTACATGAAAAGGCCAAGTACTAGCGACTCTGGAAGGAAAAAAGACAAGGAGTGAGGAAGCTTTCACCACACAGTGGTATTGGGCTCTCTGCTCCGACCTCCTCCCTTTTCCTTTAGTGGTGGGGCAGAGTAGAGGGGCAAAAATTCGGGCATCAAGTCTTTCTTGCAATCCTGAGCCCCAAGCTTGAGCCCCAACATCTGGTTGCTTCCCCGGGGACTCTCTTTAGATCCACCCCACCCTGCGTCCTCCCAACCCCTGGCCCAGTGCTCATGGCTGGGCCTCCAAAGTGCCTCTTCAAGTCTCTGCACCAACCACACCCTCTGAGGAGAGTGTGGCTTGAGGGCTAAGTGATGAAGCACAGCCTGGCTGAGGATGGAAGGCAGCCAAGTCATGAAACCCAAAACCACCCACAGCACGTGTGTGTGCCTGGAGCTGCCAGAGGCCTGGCCTTTGTCTTCACACAGGGAGTTAATCGACATCAGTGAAGGAATAAAGAGCAGACCCCGATGAGGCCAGGCTCTTGTTTGTCATTGGGGAGGTCATTTGAAACTTCAGGAAAACTGAAGATGATCCTCCTGGGACTTCTTAGCTGCTTCTGCTCCTGGGTCTTGTCCACCATGTCTACCTGGGGACCACATAAAGCTGGCTCCCAGAGATGGCATGACCAGTCCTCCTGGCCACCTGGGGAAATACGGACCCCACAGTGGTTCCACTCTCAGGACAAGGGTGGATTGGGGGCAGTGGTTTTCAACCTGTGCTCTGGGGAGGAGCTTCAAGAACTCTGTGGGGTGTGGGGGGGGGACATTTCCAATCAAGAGTATCGATTTGTTTTCTATATTAGCACTTAGCTTAGAAATTATTGTCTATTAATATATTTTTACATAATCCTGTTGTTATATATTAATATATTACGCATAACATATATTGATATATGAATTTTTTAGTGATTCTTCTGGTAAATGCAAGTAGACCCCATTTTATTGTGTTTCACAGTTACTGCATTTTTTATAAATTGAAGGTTTGTGACAACCCTGCATTGAGGAAGTCTGATCAGTTTGTGTCTTTCTGTCACATTTTTTAAAATAAGTATTTTTAAATAAGAGGTGTACTTTTTTTAGACATACTGCTATTGCATAATGAATAGACAACAGAATAGTGTAGACAGAACTTTTATATGCACTGGGAAACAAAAAGATTCACGTGACTCGCTTTATAACCCACATTATCTCTAATGTGTGCCTGTATTCAAGATCAATTGATATGAATCATTTAATCACTGCTTTAATTGATGCTAACTTACCTCTGCTGAGCCTTTGCTATCTGCTTTTCTACATTCCCTGCAAGTGTCATCTTTTTTTGAATCCTCCTATATATTTCATGAGGTGTGGAGGGGTAGCCCCCATTTTTCAGACAAGGAAACTGAGGCACACAGAGATTATAACCTTGCCCAAGGCACACAGCTAGTAAATGGTGGACTGGACTGAAGTCAGTCCTGAAGTCAGTGCTGACTCTGGGCCTCCACTTGCTGCTGACCCGTGTTTTCCCACTCTGAGGACTGGGTTTGGTGGTTCTGGATGTTTACCAGATAGCGCTAGACAGTCTTGTAAATAGAGCTGAGTTTGGTTTCGCTGCTTACCTTCCTCTGCCAATCTCATTGCCCCACTTCTGAGGCCCTTCCAGGATCTCTTTGGTCAAGCCCTGGGAGAAGAAGGCACCTGGTGAGAAGAAAGGGGCCTTCCTGAAAGGTCAGTCCGGGCTCCAGCTCATTTGCATGTACAGCTTGGACATTTTTTCATAGGTGTGAGAGGCAGCATCTTCCGAAATGAGTGACATTAGAAGAATTTCCTACACTCTTGGCCAAGGAAGGAGCGCTGCTCACTCCGGGCGCAACTGCCTGTCCCTCAGGGGAGAGCACCACAGTGGAGCCTATTTCCCCGTCATATTCTCCCCAACAATCAGGCTCCCCGCTGCCCTGCGTCTGGCGCTCCTCTGGCCAAGTCTCCCGATCTGTTTCAGGGACTCCATTCCCCAGGCCCAGAAGTGCGCCTGCCCTCTGGTGCACCGCTTCCAGAGGCCACCCCCTCCCAAACCCTCATGGCCATTTCCTTCTCCTGCCTTCCTTAACTGGTTCACTGCACCTACAATACTTAAGCTGACATATTATTTGATTTCACCTCCCAAGTCTTGCCTTCTCAATTAGTGGCGACCTGGATGGCAACTTCCGGTCTGCACATGTCTTTTGCTCTGTTAAGTCAGGGGCCTTCACTCCAGACACTCAATGTTTGTTGTACCGTCCTTAGAATTTGGAAAGGTTCCTGGTGATACTGATGACACAAGCAGAATGTGGATTCCAGTTGGCCTTTTTCCCGACCCAGCCAGAGCACTGACATGCACACAAACAAGCCTCTGTACTCAGGGCTGTGCTCCCACACAAGCTGTCTCAACACTTGTGAATTGGATCCTCTTGGAACTGCTCACGTGGGGAGAGCTTACATAAGCGGCTAATAGCTACCTCTTCATCACTTCCCTTTGGGTTTGTTTAAAGCTACGTGTCCTTGACTTGGAACTGCTGAAGGATAATTTTCAAAAGAGGTAAAACCATTACACTCTTACAGATGTAAAGTGAACAGGTCAAAAATTTTACTTAACTATTATTAAATGAGGGAAACAATAAGATGACTTCTGTTATTAGTTATTGGCTCCATTTTCAAAAGTTACTGCAAAGCTGCTATAATCAAAACTGCATTACTGGTATAAAGATAGACATGCAAGTTAGTGGGCTAGAACAGAGAGTTCAGAAGTAAACCCTTGCATATGTGGTGAAATGATTTTCAACAAGAGTGCCAAGAGCATTGAATGGGAAAAAGATAGTCTTTTCAACAAATGATACTGAACAATTGGAAATTCACATTAAAAAGAATGAACTTGGACTCTTATCTAACACCACATACAAAAATTAACTCAAAATGGATCAAAACCCTAAACATAGAGTTAAAGTTACAAAAATCTTAGGAGAAAACATAGAGGTAATTCTTTATAACATTGGATTTAGCGATATGACAATGTTTAGCTACTTGAGCTAAGTGGAATTTCTTTTTTTTTCTGAGCAATCTATTGTTACAGCCTCTGTACTTTTGATATGACACCAAAAGCACAGACAACAAAATAAATAATGGACAAAATGGACTTCCTAGAAATTAAGAAAACTTTTGTGCATCAAAGAATATTACCCAAAGAATAAAAAAGACAACTCACAAAATGGGGAGAAATTCTTGCAAGTCACCTATCTGAGAGGGGTTAATATCCAGAAAATATAAAGAACTTTTAAGGTTCAACAACAACAACCAAAAAAAAAAATCCAATTCAAAAACAGGCAAAAGACATGAATAGACATTTATCCAAAGAAGATCTATAAATAAATAATCAATAAACACATGAAAATATGACCAACATCACCAGTTCATTAGAGAAGTGAGAATCAAAATTATCATTAGATACACCTCACACCCATTAGAATAGCTACTATAAAAAAAAAAACCCAGAAAATAACAAGAATTGGCGAGGATGTGGAGAAATTGAAATCCTTGTGCACTGTTGGTAGGAATGTGAAACAGTGTGATTTCCATGGAAAACAGTGTTGAGTTTCCTCAAAAAATTAAAAATAGAATTAACACATACTCTGCTTGTGGGTATAAAAAGAAAAGATTTGAAAGTAAGAACTTGAAGAGATAGTTGTATACCCATGCTTTAAGTACCTTATTCATAATAGCCAAAAGATGGAAGCAACCCAACTGTCCATTAACAGATGAATGAATAGTATACACATACAATGGAATATTAGTCAGCCTTAAAAAGGAAATATTTTCTGACACACTGTAACATGGATACACCTTGAAGACATTCTTATGCTAAGTGAAATAAGTCAGTCACGAAATGACAAATACTCTGTGATTCCACTCATATGAGGTACTTTAAGTAGTCAGATTCATAGAGAAAGAAAATAAAATGTGGTTGCCAGGAGCTAAGGGAAGAAGAGAATGGGAGTTATTGCTTCATGGGTGTGGAGTTTCAGTTTTGCAAAATGAGACTATTCTGAGATGGGTGAGTGAATGAATGTACTTAATGTCACTGAAGTCTATACTTAAAAATGGTCAATATGGTAAATTTTATGTTATATATATACTTATGTTATATATATGCATATATTATATATTTATGTTATACATGTTATATGTATGTTATATATTAAATATATTTAAATATTTTTTAATTAAAAAAATAACAAAACCCACACCTAAGTTAACTTAAAATAGGAAGCTCTTTCTAACAAGTCAAATAAGAGCCACATTAAGTAATAGACATATCTGGAGAAAATGATATTGACAAAATGTCAATTAATTTTATTAAAGAAGTTTTAGTTTTTTAAATAAATCAATGGAGAGAGACATATATGTAACTAGTTGGGAAGGTCTAATATTTTTGCAATTTTAATTCTCTTTATATGACTTACCAGTATAAGTTAATCCCAATAAAAATTTTGAGTTTTTAGTGCAAGTTTACAAAATATGTGTAGATATCACAAGAATCAATGTAACAGAATAGTCAGTTTTTGAAAGTTAGTAGAGTGTGGAGTTGAGAAGCCCATGTCCTATTTAATTTTTCCTTTAAAGTTTCAATAATTAAAACATTATGGTGCTATCACAAGAATAATTAACTCAATGGAACAGAAAGTCCAGGAAAAAAATCCAACTATAGGGGTGTGGGGGAGGAAAAAAAAAATCCAACTATAAGTAAATATTTAGGATAAGAATGGAATTTAAATTAGAAAAGTGCAGAGGCTGTAACAATTGATCGCTCAGAAAAAAAAAAGAAATTCAACTTAGCTCAAGTAGCTAGGCATGAAATATAAAATCATAACAGAAAGAAAAGAATAATATAAAATATATACCTGATATTGGGGAAGAAAAGGCCTTGCTAAGATTAAAAGCAAAAGATCAAGCTAAGAAAAGAATGTCTTCTAAGAGTAAAAACTGGAAAATTTTTTTAAAGATTTATTTTATTTTTGCATACCAGCTGGGGTGCAGGCCAGAGGTGTGGGGTGGTGAGAGGGTTCACTTGAGAAAGAGTGGGGAGCAGCACAGGCAGATCAACCGAAATACACTGTTGAGTGCAGCAGCGGGAGAGGCAGGAGAGGTCTGCTGGCCATGTGGGAATCTCCCCACTGGGTATTGAACTTATGCCGCAGCCGCGGACAGCTCCACAGCGCTAAGCTTAACCGGTTGCGCCACCAGGGAGGCCCCAAACTGGAAATTTTTGGATGCCTATACATAAATATAAAAGTATTAAATTCCAATAAAGAAGGTAAAAGTCAAGTGACAGACTAAGAAATAGTATTTATCACAGATGGTAAAAGATTAATATTCCTAGCATATAAAGAGAAACATAATAAACCACTTAAGGAAAAAAAGTGACATTCTGCTGAAAAATGGTTAAAAGTCAAAAACATGCAATGTAGGAAAGAAGAAATAAAAATATGATTAAAACAATGTTCCTGCTCACTTAGCAATCAAAGAACACAAATTTATACTGGAGACATTTTGACACATAATGCATCTCAAGAGGTTTATACAAATTTACCCAAAAATTCCATTAGGAAATTTGCCCAAATATATGCAGTATTATTTGTAATAGTGGTGATTTGGAAAACTTGTAAGTTTAAAATGAGGGTATCATATTTTTAATGATGATAGTATTTTATATAGGGGAAACTGCCACTAAAATGTAGAAAATTTGCCATTAAAAATAATGTAACAAATACTTAGTGTCATAGAAAGATACACACAATGATGGCAGGTCCTGTGAGGAACTTGATGGCACCCTCAAATTGGGATAAATCGAGGGAGGAGAAAATAGTGAAGAGGCATTTGCAAATGTAGGGGCAGAGTGTAAGCGAGACATAAGGGACCATGAAGAGTCGCTGCCAGTAGCAGCAAAACATCACTAGTTCTTAACGGATGCAGAGAGGGCAGGGCAAGGCCAGGGCAGGTGAGTGTGGCACCTAGGGTGCAAAATGCGAGGAGCATCATCCTCAGGATTGTGAAGTGAGAGCGAGAGCCTCCTTCATTCTGTACCCTAGGCACCTCCCCTGGCCCCTTCCAGAAATCTTTTAAAGGAAGGAGACTCCTATAGAGAAGGCTGTCTAGAAAAGACCAGAACTTTTCCTAGGGGACGAGAGGCATTCCAAGGTGACCCCACAGGGATGCTGCCTGGAAAATAACCTGTCCTCACTCTCCTCCTGGCCTCTTCGCTCCAGCAGGGCTTCTCCTCCACCGACCCATCTGGAAGCGACAGGGCAGGCAGCAGAGCAGAGCTGACCAAGGCCCACAGACACGTCCAGTAGAACAATAGCAAATGAGCAGTCTCCAGAGCAGTATGTACAATCCGACGCCATGGTTTAGATCAGCATCACACAGAGCTATGTCTGGGCTGTAATACTACATGATGACTGATCGTTATACAGTTTTTACTTTTATGCATTCCAACTTAATAGGACGTCATAAAAAGAAAGTATGTTTTGGCCTTAAGGAGAGGAAGTAAAAAGCCTGGATGAAAAAACATCATTAAAAAAATAAATAAACAAACAGAAGAAAATCAAAATATTTACCGGGGTTGCTCTCGGGTGGTGGACTTTTGAGTGGTTATTTGGGGGTTGAGGTTGTAGTTTTGTTTTAGTGTTTGCTTCTTACTTCTTCTCTTTCAAAATGTTCTAACACAAACAGTTTTAGTTTTACTATTACTAGAAGATATTTAATAAATAGATTGGGAGAGATGAGAAGAGGTAGGTAAAAGATAGGGAGAAAATAGAAAAAAGATGGTAAGAATCTCCCTAAATGGCCACAGTGTCCTTCTTGGGGACCCTGTCCTCCTTCAGCCCCAGCCCACCTGCATTTATTTGCAGATTCCATTTAAATGTGTTAAGTTATATTACGATGTGTCAAGCTTTCTCCCCTCTAACATTCTTTTTAAAGGAGACGCAATTTTTATCTTAAAGACCTCATAACCTGAGGTGATAGTCACAAGACAAGGCAGACAAACATGTGGCTTAAATAAGCCAAGTACTGACATGGAAGACTCCAACACGTGCTGCCCCCCAAGCCTCCTCGTCAGGTCCTGCTGACCTCCTAGGTCCTTCACTCCTGGTGACTTTGAGCTCCTGCTCATTGCATTAACTACCTGGGTCTAAACATCTCCTAGGCGAATTCAGTGCTGACAAGCCTGCGCCATCCAGCTCTAGCTCCTCACCTTCCAAGCGCTTTCCCTCTGTGCCATCCTAGACACCTGCTCCCTAGAGGGACAGAGGGAATGAACGCGGAATGTGAACAAGAGCCTTTGTTATGGTTCCTTGCAAAAAGCAAAGTAAGGCAGGGCAAACAGGCTTAGGATTGGCTAGTTGGAATAATTTCAGTGGGCTCTGGGGTGGCTAGGAGCTGTGCCGGGTTGCCTGGTGACCCTGGGGTGATAAGGGCAGGTAGATAGCAGCCTGGAAGGAGAGAGCCTGATAATGGAGGTGCTCAAGGGGTGTGGCTCTGAGTTGGCTGGTTTGCATGTATAAGCTGTACTCTGCTTGGGGGAATGAGGCTTGGTGGGTGCAGACCTTCAAAAGGGTAGTGAGGCCCTGGGTTTTCCCTCATCAGTCTCTTCCTTTCCACCTCAGCATTTCCCTCGGCTTCAGCTACCGCCTGATGGCAGTGATTTACAGATTTGTGTCTAAGCTTCAGATCTAGTTAGCCAATTTCCTGCTGGATATTTCCACTGGGGTGTTCCTTGGGCACCTCAGTTCACACCTGCACCAAACAAATGTTATCTTCTGTTGGCACCAGAATGCAGGTTTCAGTTCCCTTGGCCAGAGTTTGAGGAGAGGGAAAGTAGTTTAATTTGTTGACAAGTTGAGGAGGGCGGCAGACTCTTGTTTGAAAGACCACCATCATGCTCTTCACAGAGTGCAGGGGAATTTATCTAGAGTTACAAGGGAGTGGGAAGGGGAGAGGGCAAGGGTCAGCACGACCATCCCTGTAATACAAGCGTCTGGTGACTTTGGTTGACGCCATCTTGCTTTTGCCATCACCTGGTGGTCAGCAATTCTGACATTATCTTCCTAGCATTGCTGTTTTCCCTTTGAATGTAAAAAAGCAGTTTAAGCCTAGAGGGTAATTAAAGAAAGGAAATAGCGCTTGCCTGGGCAGAGAGAGGCATATACTTGGTTGCTGCATCACTGCAAACCACTCCTCTTCTGTTTGCAGCTTTAGTGGACCACATTCTAGTCAGTCCCCTGAGCCCAAATGCTGGACATCAGCCATGATGCCTCTGCTCCTTCCTTCCCTGTCCAATCTTCTCCTTCCTTCCCCATCCAATCAAAGGCCATGTCCTATTGAGACCATATTCTGAATGTTCAGGGATTATTTGGTCAAGTAGGCACAGAACTTGGGGTTCACAGTGCTTGAAATTCTTTTAATTTCAAGTTTAATTTTACAGAAAGGTTTTATTTTAAATGAAAAGAAAAAAACCCCTGCAATTCAGCCTAGAGTATACACATCTTCCTACCAAATTCATTCATAAATTAAAATTTTTAATATTATTTTTATGGAGGGAGGAACCCACAACGGCAAAAGTGCCCAGGGCCGAACAAGCTCATCATTCAGTTTTACCAATGTTTCTGAAATTGGACACTTGGTTCTAGTCTCACCCTGGGGTACCCCGAACCCTGATCCACTTCTATCTTGCTCACCTTCAAACCATTTTCATGAGGACCCACCTTTTCTTCCAAGGAGCTTTCTAAGGCACAAATCTGCTCTACCTGCCCCCTGCATAAAAGTCGTTTGCTCCTTGGTTGCTTATTCCCCCTCCCCTTGGTTGCTTATTTTAGCATGAATCAGAATCAAAGCAGGGCCTGTGAAAACACAGGTGGCAGGACTCGACCTCCAGAACTTCTGATTTGGTAGACCTGCGGTGAGCCCCAATAATCTCTTCTAAGCTGCTCCCATGTAAGAGAACCCCCTAGGGTTTTGCAGTCCCCCATTCTGTCAAGATGAAGTCATGCAGGCCCTTAGCCCTATCACCATCTCGCATCAGGCCTCTCCCAATCTGTCATCCAGGCGTCTTGGAAAACTGTGGTTTGTCATAGAGATAAGCTCTCCCGTAGCCTCTGGGTCTTTGCACATATTTTGATTGCTCCCAGAATTCCCTCAACATCCCGCAATTCTTTTCCCGTCTCTCTTCCCTGACCTGGCTGACTCCTTTTCAATTTCCTGTCTCCTTTCAAGTCCTTTCTTCAAGAAGTCGAATCTTCTACTACATTCTTTGTTGCTGATTTTATTATCACTGAGGGAATGAAAAAAGAACAGGGGAGCCAACACTCTTTCAAGATAGACACCCCTACCCTGGCAGGGGTGGGGGGAGTCACCTGGCAGCCCCTGGGAAGTCTGGTGGGCTAGAGGCCGCACTGCAGGAGGAGGGGCAGACAATGGGCTTCCTCTCCCTTAGGCCCCCGCGGGCTCGTGGGTCCCTGCAGGTGACAGCTGCAGTCTCTCCAGTTATCCTCAGCCCCCTCCTCCCCACCACCCTCTCCCCCTCCCACACCCCACCACTGAGGTCAGAAGAAACCCACCCCATGCAGCAGCGCTCCCAGGGGAGTCGCCTCCCCACTCTGGGGCATCCAGCCAGCACCCGTGGGAGTCATGTGACCACTTTGGTATGCATGACAGGCTCCCCAGAGTGATGCTTGGAGAGGTGACCTTGCAGCCCAGGACAGAACCAGCTCCTCACAAGTTGGCTGATGTCCGCTTGGGCTGTTTCCCTGACCTGGGGGGAGGGGGAAAGTGGGGTGGGGAGATGGGTCAGGGAGGGGCAATGCAGATTCTTTTTTTTTCTCTGCAGCTATTTGGCCCCAATTTTCAAGCCCAGGTTATATAACACCTGAGGAGAGCCACGCCCCCTGTCACCCACACCTTCTCCCTTTCTGTGGAGCATTTCACAAGCGCAGCTGCTTCTCAGAAAGGTCTATTTTGGGAGCTGTTTTCATTTGACCTATATTAAGCACAGTCACAAGGCAGAGGCAAGTTTCGGGTGTAGGGTGGCCTGCTTGCTCTTTGTGCTTTTTTAGCGTCACGGGTGAGAAAATCAGAAAAGCCGGTGCCCACAGCTTGGGAGCTGAAAGGCAGTGGCCCATGGGCATCAAGCTCCGGGCTTGGACAGTCTACGTCTAACTAATGCGAACCCAGACCTCCATCCCATTTCACAGTTCTGATTTGCCTCCCCCTGTGGCCCCACTAAAAGAGAAAGATAATGCCTTGGTTATGGCAGCCATGGTCAGGGAGAAATTTAGGTTTCCTGTAGGCCTGGAATCTACCAGACCAGCCCAGGACCAGTCCCCAGCCTGGAAAATGCAGTCAGTAGTTTTAATCGACCATCAAACCCCTCCACTGGGGAATTTTCTTTCCTGAGTTAATAATTAAATCACATGACCAGCAGGGGGAGAGAAAGGGCTGCTGGGAGCCCTGCGGCCCAGGTACAGTACTCAAACAGGCCAGCTAGGCTTCCCACTGCCTCGAGGGCCTATGAGAAAACGACAATGGAAATGATTCACCTCCTAAGTGCCCCGCTTGCCCCCCCACGGAGGGGTCTCTCTTGGATCACCATTTTCTCCTGAAGCCTCTTTATTGTCTCCCTAGAATGGAGATCCTATTCCAGGGTCTAAACCTCTGTCTCATGCTGCTGACCCCAAAACCTACATCTCTAGTGGCTCCTCTCTCCTGAATGGCTGCAGTCTCTCTGTCCCTCCAAACAGCTGTCTCATTGGCGTATCACATTGGGATGTGTCAAGCCAGAGAGGCTGGCCTGCCCCACACCCAAACCAGCCCCTCCCCAGGATGCTGCTGTGGCTGACCCTTGCCCATGCCCTGCTATTTCTCTGTCAGAAGGGGCAAAGGGTGGCTGACCGGGACCTTTGTGGGCAACTGGGGAGACACTGACACACATCCCCACAGAACTTCAGGCAGAGCCCCAGGCTTCGTGCCAGGAAGCAGGCGGCATGGATTTTGCTCCCACCCCACGCAGGCCAGTTCTTGGAGATGTCTCCTCAAGATAATGAGTTTTTGCTTCACAGAGCGGAGATCTGACCGCAGCCCTGGCTGGAGGGCCTGAGAAGGAGAGCTGACTCCTCTGGGGCTGTCTTCCTGGTGTTGGCTGTGGAGGGAGTGAGGGAGGGAGCTGGCCGGTGCGGTGCCGGGGCTCAGGAAAGCTAGACAGGGACGGGTGAGTGCAGAAGTAAGAGGAAATTCAGAACTTGAGTTTGGCTTTGAAGAGGGGGCAAACTGAGGAAGGAGGAGAGGATGACAGTGTTCCAGGTGCAGACCCAGCCCTGAGAAGGGGCGGGACTAAGGTAAGGCAAAGGGTCTTATCACTGAGTGTGCAGGATGCTTCAGGACAGCAAAGCCTGGGTTAGAAGGAAAAGGTGGAACCATCTAGAATTCAAATCTGGCTTAAGTGGCTAGCTGAGTGGCCCCTTTCTTTCCTCTTGTCTCCCCACACCCTGTGGCATGGCAAATCCCAGCTGTCCCAGGACTCTAGGGAGCACTTGAGGTGGGGTGTGGAAGTGGTAAGACACTTTCTGCAGGCTGAGATTGAAACAGCCCAGACAGAAGTGGGCACAATGCACAGCCTCGCGGGCCTCTCGGTCTGCCAGCACCCTGTGTCCCAGCCCTGAAAATGCTTTGTCCTCTCTCCAGGGGCCCGGAATGCTCGGTAGGTGGGGAGGCTGGGACAGTAGGACCAGAGAAGCAGAGTGAAATAGAGGTGATGGAGGAATTTAGGAAGAAAAATCCACTTTGGTCATCAAAGGATTTAAAAAAAAAAAAAAGGCAATATCCTTTTCTACCCAATGAAATACCAAAAAGAAAAATAGTGGGGAAAAAGGGGTAAAATCCCTACATAGGGGATACCGTCAAATTCCAATTGGGGTAAATGTCAGAATAGCCTGTCTTTGTTGATACATTTGACAAGCAGTAGAACACTTTTTTGTTGTTGTTGTAAATGACAGTATACTCATCAAGACCCATTTTCTCACTATTTGACTGAGCTTCCTCTTTGTCAGCTTATTTAGAAATATTCTGATGAAAAATCGCTCCTCATTCACTGACCACAGGCTACACAAAGGCAGGAAGATGACTTTCACCCCAGTACTTTGCTTCAACATGGTAGGTACTCACAAATGGCTATGAGAGATATCAGGGGACAATTTGGGAAATATGAGTATCAGCTGGGTAGTACACAATATTAAGGAATTTTTATTAATTTATTTAAGTGTAATGATGGTTTTGTGATTATATAGGATATGGCCTTTTTGGGGAAAAGTATGCTAAAGTATTCAGGAACAAAATGACATGATGTCTATAAGTTATTTTGAAAAATCCTGGTGGAAAAAACAGCATGTAACAAAAATATTAATTGCTAAGTCTAGGTAATGGGAATATGAGTCTCCATTGTACATTTGCTTTCAATTTTTCTGTATGCTTACAAATATTTACAATACTGTGCAACATGATGCTAGAAGAAAAAAGTAATGTTTTAAAACTGATAAATAAAAAAGCAAAATAGTCTAAAAGGAATATAATATAGATATAGAAAAACTGAAAATTATTGCTAGTTAGATGTTGAAATCATGAAAACTATCTTTTACTTAACTTCTTAAGTTTTCTTATTTTGAAAAGCATGTTTAAAAGCTATTTATAATCAGCAATTCAGGGGCCTCCCTGATGGTGCAGCGGTTAAGTGCTGTGCTGTGGAGCTGTTGGCAGCAGCGACACCAGCTAGATGCCCTGCCGGGGAGATTCCCACACTGCATGGCAGACCTCTCCTGCCTCGCCCGCTGCTCCCCTCAGCAGTGTATTTCTGTTGATCTGCCTGTTCTGCTCCCCACTCTGTCTGTCTCTGGTGAACCCTCTCACCGCCCCACGCTTCTGGCCTATACCCCAGCTTGTATGCATAAATAAATAAATCTTTTAAAAAAGAATCAGCAATTCACTGCTTAACTTCCTATATTCATTATATATATATTGTCAAATATACATTTATATGTATATTTTTACTTTATTAGTCTTTTATGCAAATTGCAACTTTGTGTTTCTACTTAGATACATTACATTTTATCAATACCATATGGGGTGCAATCAAACAAATATCTTCGGGGGAAAATATCTATGCAAAATGTGTTACTTTAGTGATATTTTACTACTGAAGGAAAAGAACTGGCAAAACATTTTCCTTCCTTTCTTCTTTCCAAATGAACTAGTTAATGTATATTATACAACTCTTGTGCCTCTCCCATACCCATCAAAGGTTACCTATTTTTAAAATCTGGAAAATATAACAATATACAGAAAGAAAAATTTAATTCCACCATCTAAAGTACTGTTTATAAAAGTTTAGATATTTCATTCATCTTTTTGTGTATTTATTTTTCCGTATTAATTGAGATCAGTCTATGTGTATATACACAAAGGGGAGTCGGGGGTGGGAAGGGAGAGGAAGAGAAAGAGAGAAAATGTCACACAGTTTCATCTTATGGCTATACCAGATTTAAATAATCTCCAGATTATTTAAATATACCAGATTTAAATAATCTCCCTTTGTAGGACACTTACTGCTATAGACTGAATAATTGTGTCCCCCCAAATTCTTAAGTTGTAACCTAATCCACAATGTCATGATAATTAGGCAAGGTCTTTAGGAGGTCATTAGGTCTTGAGGACGGTGTGGAGCCCTTGTGAATGGAAAGAGTGTCCTTATAAAAGAGGCCCTAAGCGCTCCTTGCTCTCTTTCTGCATGTGAGCACACAGGCCGAAGATGGTGGTGTTTGAATCAGTAAATAGGCGCTCACCAGATGCCAAATCTGGAATCTTGACCTTGGCTTACCAGCTTCTGGAAATATTTTTTCTGCAGTTTATAAGTCACCTAGTTTGTGATATTCTGTTATGGCAGCCATATAGACTGAGACAGTTTATTTTTTTCTTCATCTTATCCCACTATAACTAGTATTATGAGTAGCCTGAGAGGATTTTGTTAGAATTTTCTTGGACCAAAGTATATTATTTTAGCATATATATATATCTATCTTCTTCTACCCTCTTAGGTTTATTGACTGAAGCTTTTGAAATTAAAAGACAATTAAGGGGGGGAGGGGTGGCTTATTTGTGTAGTCAGGTCAAGGAAGCTATGAAAAGGATTCTTTCTGCATCTCTTGAATCTAAAAATGTCTTCAGCTTAAAACAATCTTATATTGATGGGGCATAGGGCAGGTCACCCCAAGATGAACCACTTCAGCAGGTGGCTTATATTTGAGCAGAAATCAATCAAAGACCTAAAAACCTAGGAAATTTCAAGATGTGTATATATTGTAAAATGTTTTGGGAAATGACCCCTACCTGCCCTGGCAGATTGGTGAGTCAGGCCATCTGCAAAGACTTGAAGTTTGAAACAGTTTTGCATAACCTGGTTCTTGTGGGTAAAATCAGTCTTTCACCCCCACTGGTGACCAAGGAACTGGATAAAGAAGATTTAACTGTGGGGACCCAGACTTTGCATCTCTGCCGTGCTTCTTTAGAAAGGAAGAGATTAAACCCCACATTGTCTTTTTCTAGCATCAGCTTATCTTCAGGCCAGGACTATTAGTCCATATGGTCAAGTATTTACATTCCTGATGTCAGTGATTCACCATTCCTACTGATAAAAACTAAACTCAAACCAGTGCTTGTTGAAACAGTTCTTCAAGAATAAAATCTGTTGTATTGTTTTGTACTGTTTCCTGGGTTTGAATCCTCACTTTGACTATTTAGTAAACTTTATCTAACTATCATCAAGGCTTTATTTCCAGGGCCTCCCTGGTGGTGCAACAGGTTAAGAATCAGCACTATGAAGCTATCTGCAGCCACTGCAGCAGGAGTTCAATCCCAGGTCGGGGAGATTACCACCTGTTCTGCTCCCCACTCTGTCTCTGGTGAATCCTCTCACCACCCCACACCTCTGGCCTACACCCCAGTTCTTGTATGCATTAATAATAAAAAAAGACTTTATTTCCAGTTAACAAATAGAAGACCTGATCCAGAAAGGCAACTACCATCCTAGATAACTACAACACAATAGAGACGAGTTGTGGCAGAATTTTTCTTTCTATAAATTACTTTCCCGCTATTTGAAGTGCCGAATCCCTACCTTCTTCTTAGTTCAAAATGACATATACCCTTATTTTGTCCAATCCACTTTGGAATCTTTTATTCCTATGTAGATGCACATAGAAAGCTGATAATTAAAAAAAAAATTCACCCTGTCAATCTGCCTAATGTTAATTTGAATATTTGCTAGCCTAGAATAAATTCCCCTCCCCACCCAGCACAGTACCAATCCTGGGAATCTAAGTGGGTCACCACATATACCATCTGATTATTTTCCAGAAATGTCTTACCAATTTATACCTCCACCAATTGAGCATTATTTTTAAAAATCCTTAATGTTTTGATAGGTTAAGTTGATTTAATTTTCCACTTAAAAATTAAAAATAAATAGGTTAAACCTTTTTAAAATGTTAACTTTTAAATAGGTTATACTTGTGTGGTCTTTGTCTATTTCTACTTGCTAAAAATTTTTTTATTAATTAAAATCCTTCAGATTTTAAATGCTCAATTGTTACTTCAGAATATTTATAAGGACAAGTAGTGAAAAAATGTGTATTTACTTTACCAGTGTGAAGAGAAATAAGAATTCATTTAATCATCAAATTCCTTAATAATTTTGAAAAACAGTAGGGTCAGTTCATTTAATCAGGACAATTTTGATTGTTATCCTAGCTATCTTCAAAGTGAAAGCTTGGACTAATGTCCAATATCAAGTTTTTTTAAAAAACAAAGTCTGGATATTTAAAATTAGAGGTCTAAATTCCAAGAAATGTACTCTCCTAACAGCTGTGTGTGAAGTCCCGAGTACTTTGGAAATTATAAACTATAAATTTTTTCCAACTTGATTATGTTAAGTGCACTTTACCCCACAGCTATGACCCAGAAACAATGTTTATAAATTCCCTCAACCTCCTATATTTAACTTTCATTTTAGCTGTAGCCAATCAAAAGGAAATACTAAATTGCTTTATGCTGCTTTCAAGTGTGATACCTTAAGTGTTTGTAGAGATTAAGCCAAAGAATTTGTTCACAACTTTTCCGATTTTAAACCATCCACTGATTTCTCTCTGAGATTTATAAACGTATTTCCAGAATTTTACTGCAATACAGCTGAACAGTCTGCTTGTCAGATTGTATTTTTTCCCCTTACAATCTCATGTCCTGCAGTAAAAGCAAACTGTCAGCGCCTGGTACGGCGCCTGCCGTAACTAGTTAATAAATGTTTGTTGACCGGAGTCCATTCAGTCACCTGTAAAAGTGAAATCTCCCCTCAAGCCTGGCTATGGTGACAATTATTTTAAACCTATGCTGAATTGATCGTTGACTGAGAGCGCCTGCAATTGCGGGGTGTGGGGAGGTTGCCTTCAGCGCCTTCTGGGTGTGGGAGCCCGCTGGGCCTCCTGCAAGGTGAGTTAGGCAGATTTTTGCGCCATTGGCCTCTGTGGCTATCACCTTTGACCTTGATCTTGTTAATAGAAGGCGCATGCATGTGGGGCACAAGTGCCTGATTATGGACACCTGAGCATGGGTGTGCGAGTGAATGTGCAAATGTGCACACCTGAGCCTGGGGGGCGGGTGGTAAAAGGCAGTGTCAGCCTGGGGGAGGGGGCTCAAGTTGCTGTCTCCCTGCTGGCTGGTTTCCCCTGCTTACCATTAAAATCTGTGAAAATGATGCCCAGGGCTCCAAAATTCTCTTTCAAATCGCTAGAACAGGTGGTGAACATACCTTGCCTGGATGGTTGCAAAATACCTCCTCTCTCCCGCCCCTCACTGTTCTTCCTCCATGGAGCCTTGAGACAGTCTCTTCACCAGGGCAGGCCCCTGGAGACTGTTCCAAGCTGGCTCGTCTGGTGAGCTGACTCTTGCCAACCAGGTTCATTTAATCAACCACCAAGTTCCTGCCAGGAATTTACAGCTGCAGCTGGTGCAGGCTCCTCCTGTTGGGTTGGGGGTGGGGGAAAGGATGAAGGGGACTAAAAGTAGACAATCTACAGCTCCTTCCTCCCCACTACCTAGTCCTGGAGAAATTTTGTCTGCTCTCCGGGGGTTGTAGCACGAGCAGTGGGCCCACTCCTGCTGGCATGTTCCTAGAAGAACATGCCAGCCTCTCCAGAGAAATTTAGGGCCTAAGCTTGACCATGAGCCCAGTCAGCAGAGGCATTTTGCCGCTTGGCCCAGCCACCCAGTATCTGAACCACGGTACACTTGGGTGCAGCTGGCCCCTCTGCTCACTGCCCCAGCCCCATGCTTTCCCACTGGGTCTCGAAGACCCCATCTATAAATGGTGGTGCCCGTTGCCGGTAAGGCTGAGCACTGGGCCTGCACAGGCATTTCTGCAAGCAGAACTAGAAGAGAGTAGCTGTCCATTGCACCCCATGATCCCCAGCTCTGGCCTTGCCCTTTCCCGCCTAGCCCCAGTTCAGTGGCTTAGGGCCATCACCTCTGTTGTAGTCATGCAGGCCAAGGGAGGATCTGGGCATGATGACAATGTAGTTCTGGAACCATTCTCCGAGACTCCTGGCCTTCCCACCTGCTCCTCTCTCTCCTTCCCAGCCATCCATAGCCCCATCGGCCACCTCTCATTCTTAAATTTTTCTTACGTACCAAGGTGGAACTTCCTAACAAATGAGACCTTAGATTCTTCTGAAAACTCCCAATCCATGGGTACAGGGATTGTCTTTCTTATGAATTGTGAGTGACTTCCAATCTCAGTTTAGAAATAGTAGGTACCAGGGTTTATTAGTGACAAGATACCCAAGAGGTACACATTATATTGTTGACCTTGAACAAAAAGCAAGCTATTTCACCAGCAAAATGGGTCTATATTAGAAACAACAATCAGAGGTGTGCTGGAAAGAGCAGTCTCCAGACGAGAGCTTGCACATCCCCTATACAGCCTCCTTGTGTCTGCTCCAGTGGAGAAGAAACATCACTTCCACCATAGATGCAAGGCAAAGTGGGCCCTGTCATTTGCTGACCGCTCTTCTCTTCCAGGAGAAGAGCAGTCTCCTGACCTCATTTAAGTAGGATTCTGTATAGTAAATTTCACATAACCAATCCAGTGAAATAGAATTTAACTATTGATAGTTTCATTAGAAAGAGGTGACATTTTCCTCTTACACTGTTGGTAGGGAAGTAGACTGGTTCAGCCTTTACAGAAAACAAGATGGAGATTCCTCAAAAGATTCAAAATGGATCCACTGCATGACCCAGCAATCCCACTCCTAGGGATCAACCCAAAAGACACAAAAAGACTAATTTGAAGGAAAATGTGCACTCCGCTGTTCATAGCAGCACTATCTACAATAGTAAAAATATGGAAACAACCTAAATGCCTCAAAATAAATGAGTGGATCAAGATGTACATATGCACAATGGAATACTCCTCGGCAATGAAAAAAGACAAACTCTTGCCATTTGTGGCAAAATGGGTGAAACTGGAAGGGATTATGCTAAGCAAAATAAATCAGAAGGAGAATGACAAATACTGGATAGTATCACTTATAAGTGGAATATAGAGAAATCAAACAAAGGAAATGATAAAGCCAAACTTAAAAACCAACCCTATAAACTTGATTATAGAACTGAGGAATCCAGCAGAGAGAGGGGGTGAGGATGAAGCGGGGAGGGAGGGCAATGGACTAAAGTGGTGAATCACGGGTGCTTTGGTGGTGGGTGCGCTATGGCAATAACACTTGAAGAGGGTGTCCTACATTTCTAGACTACAAACAATGATGTAAACCAACATTACTTCAATTAAAAAAATTTCTTGTAATAGACAATACATTATTGCCATTCTACCTGGACTCTCTCCAGGATGAAAATCATATGATAAGACTCTCCCATATTTAATAGATGTGACCTCAATAATAATAAACATGATAATGATTTTAAAAAAAGAAAAAGAAAGAGCTGAAGTTGTGAGGTTGATAGTTTTGCCATAGTAAAACACGAACAAGAAACTATAGGGGAAAATGCTTGCTTTTGATGACGGCAATCATGACCTATGCTTTTATTTTCTACTTTAAGGAAAAAGAAGTTTTTTTTTTTCCAGAGGCATGACATTTATCATTTCAATGATTGATTTTATGTACTTTAGATGGTTTTGTTAAATATTCAACAGACAAATATTTTCCCGGTATTTGAGGAGGCCCATTGGAGTTATGTTGGACTATTAAGGTCCCTATCCAGGAGGTGTACATGGGCCTTCCTGACCAAGGATATGACTAGAAAGTCTTGGCACTGGAAGGGAAAATGGTGCTTATCTGGAATCTTCTTACCAGTACTCTGTTCCTGAATGGCCAGTTAGAATATTGGGGGCACACTGAACAGTTTCAGAGGGTGTGAAACACAATTTTTCTTTCTTTTCTACCTTCTAAATGTCCTATGAACCCATATCAGAAAAATTAAGACATAAAAGGGAAAATAATGCTGTGTATGCAGTATTCTACCTATTAGATATTTTAGATATCTATAGGTAGTGGTACTTTTATGGTCTTTAATTTTTCATCTTTTCCATGGTTTCTGTAATTATTAATAATATTTATTAATAAGCATTTATTATAGAACCAGAGAAACATTTTGAATAAAGTATGATTAAAAAATAAACAAAAACCTTTGAAATAATAAAAATTAATGATAGAGATTGAAATAGAAAAGATACCATGTTTGAGGAAAAATATAGAAAATGATATTTATCCTTTTGTGATAGGGAAGGGTTTCTTAAACAAGACACAGGACACTCCTTCACATGGTATTCAAAGCAGGGAGGTAAGTGTTCAAATTATTTGGAGTAACATGGAAGACCCACCAACCCAAGAGAGAGACAGTCACCCCAACATTCAAGGCAGCATTCAATTCAAACCTTTAAGACTCACGCAAGGGTAAACTGAGGTCTGGAAATCCTAAAAACACAGTGGCCAGTTTAGACTTTAAACTCACTCCCTGGCTGCTCACCTGTCTCCCCCTCGTCACAGCCAGCACTCTGTGCAATGTGCACTTCTCAGGATCCCGTCTCTTCCACAGGGCAGAACTGGCTTAGGTGGGATAAGGAATCAGGCATCTTACCCATCAAGGTGCAGCAGCCTCTTAATGGTGGTGTAGCAACCTGAGGCTCCAGACCCAGGATAGGAAGTGGGGGGGTTCCACCTGCAATGGCAGCGCTAAGGAATGCCTATGGGACCCCAAAGCGTCTACTGCTTTGGGAACCTGGCCAGGATGGGAGGGGAAGCCGGGGGAGCAAGCGGATGACCGTCTCTCTCACCCAGCTGTCCTTTGCATTCTTGTCAGTCAGAGTGGCCCCGGACCAGGGTGAAGCTCAGTGACAGCTTGGGATTCTGGGGCCACTCTCTACCCCTCTTCCATCTAAAGAGCCACTGCCAATACCAGGATGCCTGCGCTAATGATGGAGGAAACAGAACTTAATGGAAGGGGCACCACAAGACTAAAACCTGACTCACAGGGAGGTGGGGCTAGAAGGAATTAACACAGCCATTAGCACAATGATGACCAAAAATCCCTAGGCGCCAGCGGCTAGTTACAAATCATAAGGCCAAGAAAGTATCAGACTGCTGGGCAGAAGGTGAAGATGAGATTGAGCCCATTGCAGAATCTCCAGTCTCCTCTCACATTCTAGTGAGTCAGTAACAGAGGAGCCATCCTCGAAGATGAGCCCCTCCTGACTGAAAGAGGGCTGTATCAGTGCCATCTCTGCAGGAACAGGCAGCCATCTTTCTGCCCACCTGTGCCTATGCAGGTGACTTCTTTACTAACTCTGTCCCTCCGCTGGGCAGCAGCCTTTCCTGCCCTCCTGCCTGCAACCATGCAGGCCTCTCTCTTAGCAAACCTGTCCCATTCTGGGCAGCTCTTCCTGCCTGCTGTGTCTGTGCGAGCGTCCTTTACTTTCCTGTCTCTTTCCCTAATAAACCTATTTCAGTCTATCTAACGTCTCTGTCTCGTGGAGAAACTCTCTGCGTGCTGCTGAAGGGGAGCTCTGGTGAAACCTTTCTCAGAGTGAACCCAAGGACCCCGTTCTCAAACCCATCAACTCCAAAAATGACATCACCAATCCCGCCCTGCTCATTCCTGGGCCTTGTGCCACCCCTTTTAGCCCCCTGCCCACTCCGGGAGCTTCCCAATACTTTAGGCAGTGAGGATCTTTTCTCTAAAAAGAAACAGCAGCATCCTTATCCCTAATTTTCTCCCCATCTTGCCTCACACCAGCCCAACGTTGTTCCTCTTTTCCATAGTCTCAGCCTTGCTCTAGGAATTCCTTCCAGCAGATTCTCCTGTCAGCCTGCCCTCACTACCTTGTGAAGCAGTAGCTCAGTGAGGATGTGCCTTTTGTTTTGGGAAGAGCCAAAGCTGAAACGGAGGTTTATTGGGACCTGACGGGGCCCCTGCAAAGCTGTGGTAAATGGAGGGGCCGAGCCTGAGAGGGAGGTAGCCGAAGGCATTGGGGGAGGCAGAGAGAGCACAGGCGCCCAGCAGTGTCAGCCTGGCTGAGATGGGGCTGTGAGACGTGACCAATTAAGGAGCTCGATGACCACACTTACAGATGACCTTGCTCCCAGTTCTAAGATGTGGTGGTTCTGTCTTCCTTCTGTTGGGTGTATACATAAATGTGTGTGCGTGTGTGTCTCCTGTCCACCGAGTTAAAAACCCATGCTTTAAGGCACGAAAACATTTCCACATTCTTGGCTCCCTCTGGGGGAGGATTGCAGGGTGGGTGTGGTCTTGGGAGACCGATTTGGGGCTAGTCTCAGCTGGACCATTCCTGCTTGGCTGCTTTCTGTCTCCCAAAGGCCCTGGGGTTCTAGCTGACCCTCCCTGAAGGCAGAAAACATCCTCACATGATAACATCCCACAACCCTAGTTTAAAAATGAAGGGTGATCATTCAGTGGTACTGCCAGTTTCATGCATGTGCGAAGAAGCTGAAGCCCAGAGATAATCTCGCCCGGACCACAGCACAGGGCCTGACGAGACCACAGACTGCCTGGCTGACCCCTGCACAGACCATTTTCTGCCCTGGGCCTCAGTTTTTTCACCTGTTAGATAGTTGTTATTCTTCTTCTTTTTTTAATGAATTAAGAACAGTACGTTAATGCTCTAAAATGAGGGCATGAGGTTGGAAGGGCCCAGGGGCCGTGCTGCTTCCTCTGGGAGGCTGTGAGCCAGCTGCTGGATTGGAATCCTTGCTCTGTGCCCGCTTTTCAATTCTGACAAGTCACATCCCTTCTTGAAGCTTCTTCAATGTCCTCATCTATCAAATGGTGGATAATAACAGCACCACCTCATAAGATTGTTTCAAAGTTTAAATCAAGTACTGCATGTAGTACTGGGCACGTAATAAATTCTCAATACATTAGTTTTTTAAATTCAAGCTCCCTGATAACAGGGATAAATGGTAAAAATGGCATCATTACCATTGTAATCCCCACAATCTGTAGCACAATGTCTGGTTAGAAGCTTCACATGCATTTCATAAATGAAAGAAAGCTTACATGGACGAAGGCGCAAACAAGGCTCATTTTGTTCCAGAGAGCCAGGAGAGGCTATATGACTGGATTGCACGGGGAGGTCATGTGCCTTCAGCTTGGCAGGGCTGTGAGTGCCCCCGGCCTGTCCTCTCTCCCCCCAGGACCACTGCTCAGGCCCAGGTGCAGTCTACACCTGGACTGACAACCCCCAGCACCTTGACTCCCCAGCCACAGCTCTGCATATTTGGATAGTAGGAGTCCTTCTGCCACCTCAAGGCTTCCCTGTCGGGGTGGGGGTAGAGGGCAGTGCCCAAGCCTCCTCTTGCCTCTGCCTCTACCCACAGCTCAGGCTTTGACAGCTCTGGGGGCATCTCCTGGAAGGAGGAGAAGAGGCTAGGTTGGGGGGTGAAGGGAGAACTCTCCCAAGCACATGTCCAGACCAAGCTGAGGCATGGGGTGAGGCCCCTGAACTGTTTCTGAGGAGCTGGTAGCACAGCCTGCCAGCCCTGCTGTTCCTCCCAGGGCCTTGGCCCAAGGGCTGACTGGTGGCCTGACCTGTTCCCTGGGAAGCGCCCCACCTCGGTACCTGCTGCTTTCCCCCATGCTGTGTCCTACATCAGCCCCCTGAGGTCTGGCCCCTGCCTTTTCCCCAGGCCATTCATGCCTTCCTGGGGCCCAGTAAGTGAGAATGCCCACCCGCTGCAGAGCAGCTCTGGCTGAGCCAAGTCACATCGGACTCTCCACACAGCCCTGCCCCCTCCTCAGCCACTTAAAAACCATGCCCTGGGAGGGCTGCGATGTCTAACTCCAGAACAGCTGAACATTCCCTTGGACTGGCCAGAGCCTGAGAAAGAGCTGTGGGGTCCAGAGGAGGAAGAGACAATGCCGCTGTCCTATGGTCCCTCGCCACTGTCACCGGCTCGGGAAACCGCAGCATTCCCTGAGCCCCAGGCCAGGCCCCTGGCCCCAGGGCCATCGGGGTTGCATCGCGCCCATGGGGCCCTCACTGCCTGGCTGCTCACCGGCCTGCCCGACTCCCAGGCTGTCCTCCCTCTGACTCAGCCAGAGCCACGTATGTCTATTTTTACAGAAACCTCTGTCCAGCAGGTGGGAACAGTAGAAGTCTAAGGGAGAGGTAAGGAGGAAAGGGGTCTGGAAGGAGCAAAGATGATGGAGTAAGTCCATGACTTTGTGGGGAGCAGGGTGCTCTGGGGAGCTGGGGGAACTCTATTCCCTGATACAAAAAGTCATGCCCAGAGATTCCCCAGATGTCAGCCAGATCAAACAGCTCCTTTTTCTGAGGATCCCGAGGGCAGCGGACCCAGCTCTAGGCTCAGGCACCTTTTACTCCATTCTCTTTCTTGTGTTGTTTGAGCACAAGTACCAGGAAGGTTCTGGCCTGGCAGAGGGTGCAGGTGACTTTGCAGGGCTGGCCTAGAGCCCTGCAAGGGGGCCTCCGGGAGCAGCTGAGGGCCAGGTCCTTCCTGGATCGCTGCATGATGATCCTTTAACTTGGTCAAAATCAGCTGCAGCCCAACTCATGTCTGCTTACAGACAGGCAGCAGGCCCACAGGGGTGAAAGTGCAGGCTGAGCGGCCCTTGACAAGAACACTGAGCCCTCCAAGTATTTACTGAGGAAATCTTGTCTCCCCACACCACTTGGGCAGTCTAGCTGAGCCGGCCTCCTTGCTATGTGATTATGTTTTTAAGACACCCCATTCTGTGCCTTGCATTCTTTTATCTGGAAGCAATAAACAATAATGCACTCCTGAGGGTCAACAAAAGCCTTCCCCATCCAGGACATGGATTATTATCCCTGTGAGCGCTAGCAGAATCAGCTCTCTGGGAGAAAAGTGGGTCAGAGGAGAGGTTGGGGGCTCCTGTACACACACCTCCCCTGCCCTTTCTTCCAGCCTCTCCCTGAACAGCAACCCCTCCCCCCCCCAAGAACACCATAGCCACATGGAAACCCATGGGGGAACAGTTGGGGCTTTTTATAATCTTTATTTGTTAACAGTTCAGGTTATTTTTTTTCCTTGCTGCAAGAGATGCCAATGCCTCATGAAAAAGTTGTGAAAAAAAACAAGTCTATTTTGGGGTGATCAGCCTCCTCAGAGCTTCTCACTTGCAGCTCTGCAGGGCTCCAGGAACAGGCTGCCCTCTCTCAGAAGGGCTGCAGCATGGTTAAAGTGAAGGATCCTGGGTCTGGCTGTGCTGACTGGGGTTGCTTTATTTTGCCTGCCCTCTTATATGCTTTTCTGCCTATAAAACAGGGCAGAGGTAACAACACCTAACTTCTTTCTGCCGCAGGCCTGCCTGGCAGTACCTTCCAGGCACTGTCCTGAGAAAGCAGCATCCCAGGGGATGTGGGATGGACCACACATTTCCCCAAGGGTTAGTGATGGGACCTGTAACTGATGACATAAAGCAGCAAGCACCCGAGTTCCTCTGCTCCAGAGCTGCAGTGAATGTTTCATGGTGGCCTCAGTCTAGGCTGTGGTTTCCTGGGTGGGAGGGCCAGGATGGAAGTGGGCAGAGGGGGCTGCTTGCAACTTGGCCCGAACAGCTGGGGTGGAGTCCCCAGTTCTTGTTTTGAGCAGTCCCCCTGCCAGCTCCAAGGCTGAGGGAAGGCTTCAGCGGCTGTTCTGGTTTTGAAGCCCTGAGCAGAAGTTTCACTCATTTCTTTCACTGCCTCACCTGGTTTCTTCCTTTCCCCAAAAGACCCACAGGGCACCAGGACCAAGGTGGGCATGGGATTTTCCAACATTGGTGGGTCAGGCTTCAGAGCTCCACGCCTCCCCCCATGCCTCTGCGCTGTCTCCTCACCACAGATGCCCAGGGGACTTGGGCACAAATGAGGGCTGAACCCTGTCCACACTTACCCCCCATATATACAGGGACAGAGCATCGTTCTGTGAGAGGGGCAGGCAGAAATACAGGAAGAGTTAGAAGGAGCACATGATCTCTGACCTCAGCCCTTGATACTGAACGCTGGCCTCAGTTTCCCTCAGCCAATAAAAGGAAACAGAGTTTGAGGAAGGAAAGTGGTTTAATTTGCTGACAAATGAGGAGGGCAGCAGACTCATGTGTGAAAGACCCCCATCCTGCTCTCTGGCAGGCTGCAGGGTTATTTATGCAAAGGGAAAAAAGGGGGGCTGGGCGAGGGTCTGCAAAGGGGAGGGGGAAGTGGTCAGCAAGGAGACAGGGGGCGCCAGCTTGCTTTTCTCAACTGCTTAACTCCCTTTTCCTTGAAATGCAGGAAGACAAACCTGTCAAACAAGGGGGGAATTAAGACATAGGGGGAAGGCAAACTTGTTAAGCTTATCTGAGAAACCAGTCATAAACCTGTCATATAAGGGGGGACATTGCAAGAGATAGGGGGAAGACAAACTTGTTAACTGCATCACCCTGAGGGCTTGTAAGATCAGGTAGTCATCCTCTGTTATTCTCAATGGAAGAACAGAGAGATTAAGTTCCCTGCCCACAGCCCACAGCCAGGGTGGGAAGGAGACTAGAACTGAGATTGCAGAGAGAAACTTCAGTTTCTGTGTGCGCTCTGTGTTCTCAGGGCTGCTGTTGCCACACCCCTGCCCACCCCAAACTTGAGGGGCTGCTTCTTCTCTAGCTTTCTTCTGTGTGATGTGCACGTGATCGGCACATGAAGAGGACATGATAGCCATGTGATGTGCATGTGAACGTCATGTGATCAACTGACCCTGACCATGCTATCGCCATGCCATCGCCATGCCATCACCATGCGATCTACTCACTTGGGCATGTGGTTGGCTGACTCGAATATGTTGCCAACATGATCATCTGGCCCGGACATGTAACTGACATGTGATCTCCATGTGATCAACGTGTGCATCAGGTGATCCACACGTGATCGCCATGCAATGCACATGTGATCAGCACGTGATGTGCACTGACCGGCACGTGATGGGCACGAGAGAAGTGAGAAGAAACAGAAGAATTGTGAGTGGAAAGATTAAATGTCAGGCAAAAAGACAGTGGTCAAAAGCACAGGACTTGGGTCAATTCCTGCCTTGGTAGATTATGAGCTGTGTGGCCACAGACCATTTAACCTTTCTCAACTTTTTAATCAAAAGAACTAATGACATTTTCCTAATTGGGGGTGGAGAGGTCATGAAAATTGATATAAAATTTTTTAAAAGCCTGCCCTGTCCTCAGTGTCCCATTATACCGTGGCTGCCTGCTGGAGGCCGCCTCTGTGTCAGGCATGCATTGGCCATTCAGAGGGGAACAAAATTTAAGTATCCTCATGAAACATAGTCTAGTAAGACACTGTTCAATAAAGTAATTGCTACCTGTGATGAAGTCCCCTCCCTCCACATGCCTTTAGATGGGTGCCTATGAAGGGACACCTCGAGCAGTGCAGACGATGGGCGTCCACACAAGGAGGAGAGTGCTGGATTTGCCATCCTCACAAAGGCCAGTCCCGCGGACCCAAAGCTGGCGAGGCACTCCCAAGGGCAATGTAAGTTCACTTCTTCCTGGTTCTCATCACCATCACCAAATTATTTTAAAGCTGTGCATGGCTGGTGTTTTATTTACGATTATTTATTGAATATGTATTATGGGCCAAGTAACTTGCCCTAGTGTGGCAGCTGTGCCATAGTGGAAAGAGCACTGGATTTAGAAGCAGAAGACCTGAGTTCAAATATCAACTGTCACACTTGCTATGTGGTAAGCAACTTGATATTCCTGCACCTTGATATCTTCATTTATGAAAAGGGATCATAATACAGATCTCAGAGAGGTTTTGTAAGTTGCATAATAGGTACTCAGAAAATGTTTATTCCTTTCTTTTCTTAATTATAGTTCCTGTTGCTTTTTATAGGTCCAATGATTGACACACTGATGATAGAGTATGGTGTCATTAGTTGGCTATATTTATTTATTTATTTTTTTAGATTTTTTATTTATACATACAAGCTGGGGTACAGGCCAGAGGCGTGGGGCAGCGA
This sequence comes from Scalopus aquaticus, assembly GCA_004024925.1. Lineage (NCBI taxonomy): Eukaryota > Metazoa > Chordata > Mammalia > Eulipotyphla > Talpidae > Scalopus > Scalopus aquaticus. The sequence goes on along the minus strand of PVIJ01004064.1, from coordinate 38,364 downwards.
GAGGGTTCACCAGAGACAGAGTGGGGAGCAGAACAGGCAGATCAGAAATACACTGCTGAGGGGAGCAGCGGGCAAGGCAGGAGAGGTCTGCAGCGCCATGTGGGATTCTCCCTGGCCGGGCATCGAAATCGCGTCGCCGCTGCCTACAGCTCCACAGCGCAGCGCTTAACCGCTGCGCCACCGGGGAGGCCCTAGTTGGCTATATTTAGATTGCTTTTCACTTTCATGGTGTTAAGACTCTTGAATGCAAGTAGCAGTCATCAAATACTGTTAAGCAAAATGAAAAAAAAAAAAAAAAAAGACCCACCTAGCAGAAAGCTGGAGTGACAGGGTCCAGGGATGTAAACAATCACCATAAGGACCCAGTGTTCCTTTTTCCACTCCTGGAATTGGCTCCATTTCAGACAAATTCTACTCTTGTAGAGGCAAGGTGCTATCCAGTAGTGACAGGCTTACACCATATTCTCTTAGAGACTCCAGGGGAAATTCAGAAAGTTTTATGTTCTCAACAAATACAAGAAAAGGCCCAGGTCTGGGTCCGGCCTGGCTCCGGCCAAGCTGCATGCGGTTCCCGCCCTGGCCATCGCGCGCGGGGACGCGAGCTCTGTGAGACACAGCCTCGACCAGACCCCGTCCTGGAGCTGGGGCAGACTCAGTCACACCAAAACTATGTGACAACTGGTTGAAGGATTTCCCAAGGGAAATAAATGGACTTGATGAGGGGGTCGGGGTGGCAGTAGACACTGAATACACAAAGCAGAAGAAAATGGTGGAGAAATGTATGAAGATGTGTACAAAAGAAAGAGCAACTACCCAAAGTGAGTTTTTGGCTTCATAGATGATGGTGCATCTGTTAGTCTAGGAAAACCAGAGTTTAAGAACAACCCTTTTTCACAGACACCCACCGCCATCTTTAGGGAAGATTTGCAGAGTGGAGCTAAGAAAATGTAATACAAGATTGTGATCAACAAACACTTGTATAGGGCCTCCCTGGTTAGCACAGCGCTGTGGAGCTGTTGGCGGCTGCAGTGTGAGTTCGATGCCCCGCCAGGGAGAATCCTACATGGTGCAGCAGACCTCTTCTGCCTCGCCCTCTGCTCCCCTCAGCAGTGTATTTTGGTTGGTCTGCCTGTTTTGTTCCCCGCTCTGTCTCTGGTGAACCCTCTCACCGCTCCACACCTCTGGCCTGCCCCCAGCTTGTATGCAAAAATAAATAAATCTTTAAAAAAATTGTGTACACAGTTGTACACAGTAAGATTGTGTACAATCATATACTTGTAATTGTGTACAATCATATACTACAAATTTTAAATCACATTGCTTTCTCTTTTAAGAAAATGTCCATCTCCCAGAATAGAGGACTTGGATATTATGTTAGGATACTTGTTGCCGGGCACTGGACAGCAGGAAGAATACTCTTGAATAAGCATAGTTCCTTCCTGAGAAAGTTCTCAGTAGTGAGGGAGACACCCAATGACAGTGCAATACCATTGGCATTATTAAGGGAATGCAGGGAAGATGAGGGGTAATCATGGGAGGCTCCTTGGAGAAAGTGGAATCTAGGCTGAGGCTTGAATTAGCCAGGATGAGAAGAGTGTTTAGTGCTTGAGCAAAGGCTCAGAAGAGGCCTTTCTCCTTGTGGGGATCTAGTGGTGCCCCCTGAATCCTGGACAAGGAGACTGAGACTCCAGGCTTTCTAGATCTGACACCTGCCAGGTTTCTGCATATTGAAGTACCCCTGTTTTTGCTCTCAGCTGGCTCTGAATTTTGCCTAAGTGCAAAAGGCAATGCACGTGCCCCAGATTGCACATTGCTGGGGAGCAGAGGGTGGAGCTCATGTCACAAGGCTTGTGGGGTAGTTCATCAGAGTCAATGGTATTCCGAGAAGGGTGGAGAGAGGAGTGGCTAGTGGCTTGCGAAGAGTTGAGGGCTGAAGCTTCCTGTGAAGCAATGGGAATGTGCGGGTGGGAGGAGGGCATAGAGAAAAGGGTGTGTGCAGGTTGGGCTGGCACTGGGGAGGAGCCTTCAAGCCACAGGGAGAGGACGGCTTGCTGGCACTGGCTGTGAGCCTGCTGCGCGGCATCTTCCTAGAACCAGGATGGAGCGTTCTGTCCCCACACCGGCCCTGCCCATAGGCCTCGGGAGAACAACAACATGTAGAGGGTGCCTATGGGGATGGATGGAGGGGACGCCTTTGGAGACAAGTTTAAGGGGTTGTGTCCCTGGGAAGGAGGAGTTACCAGAGGGCTGTGGCGAGGGAGGAGGGGTTGGAGGGGTGGGGCACTGGAATGGAACCTGCCTCTGAACTGCTAGGAGCCCCTCAGCCTGCAGTCACGCATTGCCGCCCCTCCCCAGGGCTACTCCGAAGTTCTGAAAGGCAGTGCAGAAGTCCTGAAACTCTCCAAAGAAGTTGGCAATGTGTGTGTGTGTGTGTGTGTGTGTGTGTGTGTGTGTGTCCCCAAACGCATAACAGAAGAAAGAAGGCTGCATGGAAAGAAAGAGGTCAGGAACCCTTCTGAAAAAATTACCTACCAGGTCTGACGTGAAAAGTAACCAAAGAAAGACAAGAAGTAAGCAAGTAAAACGAGAACCCCCTGCCCTCCCCAGGACTGGGGTGGAGGTGAAGGAGAGTGGGGAGCTCCCTGTGCTGCTGAGGGCTGAGCTGGGGCCTGGGTCAAGCTCTGAGTGACTTCTCCTTGGTTGCTGCGGAGGGACCTGGCCTTGGGGGATGGCCCTGTTTCTGGTCTCTGGCACTGGAGGGCCGGGCAAGGATGAAGCAGATACGGTGATCAGGCCCCTTGGTGTCTGAGACGCTGGAAGGGGTGAGTTGGGGGCCTGGCTCCGGTCACAGCTGGTGTGCAGGCCTCGAGCTGAAGCTGGGTGGTTATCGGCCGCTCACATTGAGAATCTTCAATTACTCTGGTGTGGAGAAAAACCTGGGAGCTGGGAGCTAGAGATCTGTTCACTGAGCTGGGAGTAAGAAACTACTGGGGGTGCTTGTGGACTGGCCTGAGGGAGAGGTCTGTGGAGGCCGGCGACAGCCCAGGGTGGCCATCAATGGCATGGCTGAGGGCCTGCAGCGGGTGGTGGCATGAGGGGTCTCATGAGGACGGTCCAGGGGTGATGCAACGAGGAAGGACTTGGAAGGGCGGCTGAAAGGAGACTGTGCAGAAAGTGGGGCTGGGAGTCAGAGCACCCGGCTCTGCTGAGTTTACTGAATGTGAGCAGGGTGTCCCGGGACCTGCACCCCAGTCCCTTCCAATCGTGAAGGCCTTCAGTCCCCCACAGCCTAGCCCAGCCTGCAGTTAGGAGGAGGGGCAGTTAAGTGCCTAGGCTGAGCCGGCTTTTTCTCCAAGAGGGAAAGGGCATTGGCTCCTTGGCTTCAGGACTGCACGACTGCAGGGCTGCGCGGCTGCACGACTGCGTGGCTGCAGGCCTGGTAACCCCTTGGCTTTGGTAGAGGGCTGGTGTGTTTTCCTCCTCTGTGCTACACTGGGGCTACGCCTGCTGCTGGGTTATGTGAAAGGTAAGGCCAACAGACGGGCTCCCCGCAACTGAGTGGAGGGGAAGGGTGTGGTGGGCAAGACCCTGGGGCCTGCGGGGACATGCAGAGACCTCACACTGTGCTCTTCTTTGGTGCATCGACTCTGGCACAGAGGGTGGGTGAGGCTCTTCAACGCCAAATATGAGGGAAGAACCCATGACACACGGTTTAGTTCTTTTCTAACCATGTATTGAACTCTATACTTTCTATTTTACACTTCTGGTTTGCTCCTAACCGGAAGTGTGCAGAAAGTAGTGCCTTCAGCCACTGCTAACCTCCTCCGGTCCTTGGAAGATTGGGAAGGAGGTGGGGGAAGCATCTTTCACCAATCAGGCACTTACTGAACTTGGACCAGAAAACACGCTTACCACGAGCACCTCGAGTGCCAGCGTCCAACTATGTGTAGAAATACACGATAAACAGGCTTCAGACAATACAAGATGCATTTTTTACTTAGTTTTTTTTTTGGGGAGGAAGGGGGCAATGGATTCCTCTACCTAATCATATTGTGCAGAAACCAGTATTAATGTGGATTTGCATTCTCAGAGCACAAGTTGGAAGTGTGATATAGGTGGGAGACAGTCTGGGCTTTAAAAATCATCCAGAGGTAACTGACAAATGTGTAAAAACAGACTGAGCTATGACTGTGATTACTAGCAGTCAAGATCATCAAAATCAAACCAGGCTTGAACATGGAATATTCCTTTGAGGACCACTCACCTCGCAGAAGTCATCCCTTGTAACCTCTTTATTTTACAGAGCAGTAGAGAGCCCTCAGGTGCCATCTCAGGGGCTGGTGTATTCATTGCATTTCTTCCAGAGCACAGAAGATACTGGTGAACCCCAGCCAACAATGGGGGTGGAAGGGAAGTGGGGACCGCTGGAGCAAGGGAGGGGAGAGTCTGGATGACAAACAGGTACAGGTGATACACAGTCAGAGGCAAAGGCTGTGGTTGCAGGGGGGAGTAGGGAGGAAGGCCCTCAAGTGCCATGGAGACTCCCAGTCCGGCAGAGGGCATGTAGAGAAATGCTGTCCTCCCCTCCCCGTGGGCGAGTGGTGGAGGCTTGGGTTGAAGGGACAAGGTAAAAATGTCGCGTTCCCTCTCATAACTGGCATTCCTTCCAGGGCGTATTAGGATGCCTCTCACAGTTTCTTCTCAGCCTCCTGGAGGAAAGGGGGAGATCCCGTGGGAGTCCAGTGAGGTTGTGCGCCTCGCCAGGTAGAAGGACAGGACCCGGCACCGGGCGGCAGGTCGCGACCCTCCGCGCAGCGTCCCTTAGGGAGGGGGAAGGGAGGGAGGTAAGGAGAGAGGATGGGCGGGGCGGGGGCGGGGCGGGGGCGGGGCCGCCAGGGCCCCCAATCCCCTTTTCTCTCCGCCCCTTCTCCTTCCCCCCGACCCCTTTCCACCAACCGTGCGCTGGGGTAGGCGGGGCTTGCCACGGCCGCCGTCCCGGGTGCAATTTCCACCCCCCTTTTTCCTCCCTTTCTTTCTTTTTTTTTTTTTCCCTTTCCTTTTTTTGTGAATGAAAAAAGGAGGTCGTGAGCGGTCCCCGGGACTGCAGCGCTCAGCTTCTTCGCGGCCGCGCCTTTGGAGCGGGCTCGGCGCGTAGCGGCTGCGGCCTCGCCCCTCTCTTCCACTCCTGCGCGCCGCCTTCAGCTCCGCAGCCAGAGGACCCGCGGCGGCGACGCGGCCCAGCCGCCCGAGGTCGGGCGCTCCATGACATTGGGCGCCCGGGGCGCGGGGAGATGCTGATCCGGAAGAGGCAGTGGCTGCAGTGCCGCGCGCGAGGCCGCTCCCGGCCCGCCGTCCGGCCTGCGCTGCTCTGTCAGAGTTTCTGATCTAACGCGACCCGGGCCCGGAGCCTGTAGCAGCGGCAGCAGCGCGGCGGCGCCGCCGGCATCGTTCTAACTTGCACGCGTGGAGTGGCCCCAGACATTTCACTAAAATGAGCGTGCTTAGCAGGAAGAGATGTGTTCCTTACACTAGAAATTACCCCGTCACATGTAGTGGTGTAAGTAATTGATTACTTTCTATTATGTCCGGATTGCAAGCAGCCTTGGGATCGCTTTGCTTTGCCCTCCTGGCCCTGTCTGTGCGGCTCCCGAGGACTACCCCGGCTCCCGCTTTTCCTGTGGCTGTAGCTTTGGCTGCTCGGGGCTCAGGGGGCGGAGGACTAACTCAGGGTTTTTCTAGAGAAAGGAAGATGACTCGATTGCCTTAGTGGGTCGTGGCCTTCCCCATTAATTTTTTTTTTTAATTGTGTGTGTGGAGAGCAGCGTGTCAGGAGGAAAGGTCCAGAGTGGTGCTAGTGTTTCCCTTCAAAACCAGTGGGATTTGGGTGTTTTGCTTGCCGTTCTGTAAATGTTTCTATCAGCCCAACTCGAGTGCAGTCTGTGCATCTGAATTCTGGTGAACTACTGGAGAAAACCTTAGCGTTGTTTGTTGATGTTTGGGCATCCTAGGTCTGATGTTTGTTGTGTGTTTAGGCGTGCATTGTTTGGTAATGTGACCGTTCAAGATTCCTTTGGGCCTTGCTGTCCATTGGATCTGCGCTAAAGTATTCATTTCTCAGCCTCTGCCATATTCCAATGTCAGTGACCCCAGTGAGAGCCTCCTTTAATTTGGAGGCCACCCCCTCTTCTCTTCCCTTCCTTATTCTCCCTTCCCATCCATCCTCCTTAATTTTTACCTTCATTTTCAGGATATTTCTCCCTTTCACATTTTGTAAGATGCAGAATGTGGGATATTGGTTGCTAGGAGACAAACCAGGCTCCCAGGGAGATTCTGTAGTTTCCTTGACAACCAGACTAGGGCAGCCACAGAAGAACAAGCCTCCTATTAGCTGTGGGAGGGAGAGGGGGGTTTTTCTGGGCTCAAGAAGAGTGTGTGTAGGGGTGTGGGGGTGGGATGGGGAGATGGTAAGGGCTGTAGCCAATCTGAGCACACCTGGGTTTGGTCTGGCCTGAGTACAAAGAGCCAGGAGAGCAGTGGGTAGGAGGCTGGTTTGGGGGAGGGTAACAGGGATCCTAGGTGATTATGGGATCTTGGAGGGAGAGGGGTGAATTGGGGGTTGTGATACTCAGGGCAGGTGGCAAGGCAGCCATAGTTTATGGAGGTTAGTCAGGACACTCGGAAGGCGTGGAGATGAGGCAACTGTGCAGAAAAGTCTAGTCATTGAAGAAGAGAGTGCCAGAAGGAAAGGGGAAGTTGAGAAGCTCATTGAGTGGGTTGTAGCATCATGGACCAGTAATGATACAGTTAAGTGGTAATATTCTTGAGCAAAAATGACATTACTGTTGGCATTGGCACTCTATCTACAGTACAGGGTCCTTGTTTAAGATAGGCCTGATTAGACTAAGAAAGAGTTCTGCTGGCTTAACTGGGCCAGTCTGTATCTTAAAGGGAGCTATAATTACATATAGATATGTAATCTAGCATTATATAATACCATATTACATAAGAAGGCAAATACCTCTTTCTGCCCAGGCTGTCTTGGCATGAATTCATCAAGGTTCAGAAGACTTTTTCCAAAGCTCTCATACCCATTTTCCAGAAGGCAGACTGATGCCCAGGGAGGTGAAATGATGATTTGCCCTTGCCTAGAGATAACAATGAAGTTTGTCAGACAGGCAATTGGGACGGGGTGAAGTGGGTGAGAAGGATAAAAATAGGAAGGAAGTCTAGGGACATGCAGGGGAAGGCTGCAGGGACAGCTGGGGAATGGATGGGGGGGCGTGGGCTGTTCAGCCTGAGTAGCACCCAGATGGTCTGGTGTCTAAACTCACAGCAGAGTGCTTGTTGCTCTCCTCCGTGGTGGTTGGCTGTCCCCGACTTAACCCTGGAGATGCGTGAGGTGTGCACGAGTGTTTTCGTCATGAGGTTGCTGATCCTGGACCAGCACTGTTCTACTGGTGACCTGGTAGCCTCCTCACCATCGAGCTGCTCCTGATTTAAGAACTGATACCCTCCTCCCTGCTTCCTCACTCGCCCCCACCACACACACCTGCCTACAGACCTACATGCTGCTGGAATGTAGATTTGAGGAAGTTCTATTGGCTAGTGGGTTTTTATCTTTCTCCTGCAGCTATATATGTTTGTTTTTGGGATTCTGTTTTGTTTTTCAATTGATGAGACAGGAAGCACAACCCAGATGATTTCTCCAGCATCAACACATCCTGACTTGAGACCAGGAACTATGAACATGGGGTTCCCAGTCCTCAGCTCTGGAGAGCGAGCAGGGAGAAGGCAAGATGGTGGTTAGAATAACCACTGCCTGCTGGGGAGGGCAAGGAGGGGGGAGGAGAAGAAATGATGTAGGCAATTGCCCTGGAGACAGGGGAGGGACCTGTGTGAAGACCCCCTGTTGTTTAGAGTTCACATCCTGTAAAATTCCAAGAAGGAGGAGGCACTTGTCTCATTGAAAAGTCCTTGCTGCACTTTTTGCTTAGGTTGCTGAGATGCATCCACGCACGCAAATCCCAGTTGCCATCGTTACTTGGATATTTCAGCTCTGCATTCCTGCATGCTGGCATCCAGTTACAGCCCGGCAGGAATGAGCTTCTCAGTTGATGCTGGTGACTTGGCTCTTGGGCTGGATGGCTCAGCAGTGAGGGCACCTGAGCAGCCTCCAGGACTCCTCTGAGAGCATCCTCCCCGGGCCCAGGAAAAATTCCTCCAGGTTGCTTCAGTTCCCACTGACTTCATGCACTCAGGGAGTGTGAGTGAAGGGGGAGGTGGCAGAGGGAGGAGGAGGGCAGCCCAAGGACCTAGGCAAAACCAGGCTTCCTATCAACTCCCTCCCTGGCCCTTCCTCCCCACCTTACATCCCTGCCAGGCAGGGTCATGTCAACTGGGAGGCTGCCAGGAAAAGCCCCCTCAAGCTGAGGCTCCTCCTGGTGACAGCTTTTTAAGCTGACGCGACATTTTGACAATAGCTGGGCCTTCTGTTTGTTCCTTTGCGCCTTCTCTCTCTGTGGGTGGACAAGCTACTTTCTTTTGGCCCAACACCAAAGGAAAGTGAGGCTTGCCTTTGCCCAGAAATTCAGGTCTAAGTTTCCTGCCCTCCACTTTCCCCGGTGAGCCTGTTACTTGTATGCCAGTTTAGCCGCCACTCCTCTAGGAGGTGCCAGATGTCCGAAGGCTTCAGATTGAGAATCCCCTTCCCTGGGAGAGGGAAGGTCGGAGGGAGGCTTAGCTTGCTCTTCCTGAGGCTGGACGCAAACACTTGGAGGTCAGTCCCGGGTAGGAGGCAGGAAGGCCCTGGCCGTAGACTGCATTGTCATGGGCCTGTGGTTTCCCCCACTCCCATCTCAAAACTGGGTGGGTCACACAGGCAACAGACAGACCAGGGATGGGTGGGCTGCTCAGGTGCATAAGGCTTCCTAACTCAGAGATTAGGAGGAAAGACTCCGGCACCCCCATAAAGGGGACTGGGGTGGGGGCCGAAGGCTAGCCATGGGTAGGCTGTAGATGCCACAATCAGGGAGCGAGGAGAGGTGGAAGCCAAGAGAACTACACTTAGCTCTGACAAGCCCATTAAATTTTAAAGTGGCCCTGCCCTCAGGCATGCTGGGAAGGGGTGGGGCCTGGCCCTGACTCTGCTTCTCTCAGCTGTTTGTTGTTGTGCTGCCACAGCCCTGCTGTGGGAGGAGGAGAGCAGGTTATGAATGAGCTTCCCAGGCAGACTCTTCTTTTTCTGAGAGAGTGGGGACAGGCCCTGGGCTGGCTCTGGGATCTCGCACAGGCCTCCCCAAGCCAGAAGCCCAGTTGGAAGATGGTCGCAACAGGAGGTGGACAAGGGGTGCATCCAGTGGAACAGCTCCTCGCAGCCTGAATGGACTCTCATCTCCTTGGGCCCCTACAGAACTATTGCCCAGAAAGTTGCCCACAACTTTCTCTTCTCTGCTCAAATGTTTGAAGAGGGAGGCCGGGCTGAGGAGAGCTGCAGGCCCTGGCACTCAGGAAGCTAACATGCGAAGCCATCTTGACCGCTTCTCTCCTCTCCTTCAGGTCCCAATTAATGGATTCTGACATGGATTATGAAAGGCCAAACGTAGAGACCATCAAGTGCGTTGTGGTGGGGGACAACGCTGTGGGCAAGACCAGGCTCATCTGTGCCCGGGCCTGTAACGCCACCCTCACCCAGTACCAGCTGCTCGCCACCCATGTGCCCACGGTTTGGGCCATCGACCAGTATCGGGTATGCCAGGAGGTAAGGCCGCAAGCCACACGGTGGGGTCCAGGCCATGCAAGGGGGCTCTGCCCCAAGATCTAGCCCCAGGCCTCCAAACATGGCCCGGCTGAGCTCACGGAAGCCCCTTAGGGGTGGGCGAGGACTGCTGAGGAGGAAAGAGCCCCTGGAGTGGGGCCTGAGCTGAGCCCCATCCAAGGGGCAGGATCTTGGGCCATTTGTGTTGTGCGTGACTGAGCTGGTGCCTGGACTTGAGCTTTGTCTGGGTACAGCATCTGTGCAATCATAGCCCCCGGTAACGGGGAGCACAGGGGAGGGGGGCTTTGGAGAGCTGAGAGGAGGAAAGAAGCTGTGGGCTAATGACAAAAAGATCGGGGCCTCATAAACACTTGGATCCCTGAAAAACCCTGTCCACAGCCACAGCAGTCTGCCCTCTTAGGGTCTCTGCGCTTCTGACCAGCTTGGAGACTGCCCTTGTTATTGAGTCCCCAGAGGTTGCATCTACATAAAAGTGTTGTGCAGGGCACACAGTGGGAGGTACTAGATCTGCCCCTCCAACCCCCCCGAGCTGCCAGGACCCTTGGGTAAGCTGCTGATATTGGAGCCCCAAGTACTGTTGCCCTTGATTCCCGCCTTCCCCCCATGTTCCCCACAGGTGCTGGAACGCTCCCGAGATGTGGTAGATGACGTCAGCGTTTCCCTCCGCCTCTGGGACACCTTTGGAGACCACCACAAAGACCGTCGTTTTGCTTATGGGAGGTAAGGGACGCTTCTGACTACCATCCCAGGGAGCAAGGTGGGTGGGTGTCCCCCCAGTTTCCCAAGGAACAGTGCAATCTTGTGAAGTTTCAGTTGGGAGGAAGAAGTAGGGAAAACAGACCCTCACAGAGGAGGCAGCCCAGGCCAGTGGAAGGAGCCGGGGTTTGGAGCCACAAGACCGATTAGCGTCCCAGCCCTGCTCCCCACTAGCTCTGTCACTTTGAGCAATTAACTGTCCTGAGATGATAAAAATGGTAATTTCTAACTCACAAGATAGCCATGAGGTCAAAATAAGAGTGTCTGAAAGCTCTAAAATGCTAAATTAGAGGTACATAGATGAGAGGTGCTATTGTTATACATTTCGTATCCTATCATGTGAGCACGTGACAGATGTGGGACGCAGCGCGGGGAGGGGGGCTCGGGCTGGTTGCTCCTCCTGTTTCCAGGGGCAGGTAACCTATTGCTGGCTTTCTCTGCCCATAACCTTACTCTCCCACCCCCAGATCTGATGTGGTGGTTCTGTGCTTCTCCATTGCCAACCCCAATTCCCTCCACCATGTCAAGACCATGTGGTACCCAGAGATCAAGCACTTCTGCCCTCGAGCACCTGTCATCTTGGTGGGCTGCCAGCTGGACCTGCGCTACGCCGACCTCGAGGCTGTCAATAGGGCTAGGCGACCCTTGGCGAGGTAGGGGGTGCTGTTGCTACCCAAGGAAAGGAGGAAGACTGGGTGGGGTGTGTCTCCATTGTGCCCTGCTGCCCTGAGGCAACCCTGTTCATTCTTGAATCTCTCCCTTCATTTGAAACAAGCTTATGTAGGGGCCCACCATTCACTCATTCATTCATCTATTATGCCCTGTGTGGGCAATACTGGGCTAAGCACCAGGAGGAGAGAAGAGGAGGTGTCTTTATGTGAAAGGGATTGTAATCTTGCTGGGAGATGAACTCAACATATCAACAAGGTAAAGACCAACGTGGACCCTTGCGTGCTAACTGCCAGAGCAGTATTTAGGTGCTACCACTGCACTGAGCAGGGGCCTGGCATGGATGTGGAATGCTTCCTGGAAGAAGAGGGAGTGGGAGGTGGATCCTAAAGGACTGCTGGTGTTTGGTCAGACAGAGGAGAAAGAGCAGAGATTCAGTGCAAATGAGCTGGGCAGGAGGGGCCACGGGGACATCCTGGCGGCTGGTCAACAGGCAGACCCTGGACCACCGCCTGTCCCAGACTCCCACCCTCCACCCCCACACAAGTTTCCTTTCCTTTCTTGACCCTGCAGGCCTATCAAGCCCAATGAGATCCTTCCCCCAGAGAAGGGTCGGGAGGTGGCCAAGGAGCTGGGCATTCCCTACTACGAGACCAGCGTGGTGGCCCAGTTCGGCATCAAGGACGTCTTTGACAACGCCATCCGGGCGGCACTCATCTCGCGCCGGCACCTGCAGTTCTGGAAGTCCCACCTCCGAAATGTGCAGCGGCCTCTGTTGCAGGCACCCTTCCTGCCCCCCAAGCCACCTCCCCCGATCATCGTGGTGCCCGACCCGCCCTCCAGCAGCGAGGAGTGCCCCGCCCACCTCCTGGAGGACCCGCTGTGTGCGGACGTCATCCTGGTGCTGCAGGAGCGGGTGCGCATCTTTGCCCACAAGATCTACCTCTCCACCTCCTCCTCCAAGTTCTACGACCTGTTCCTCATGGACCTGAGCGAGGGGGAGCTGGGGGGCCCCTCAGGGTCAGGGGGCCCCCGCCCAGAGGACCGTCGGGGACACCCGGATCACCACCACCACCACGGACGGGACTTCCTGCTACGCGCAGCCAGCTTTGATGTGTGCGAGAGCGTGGAGGAGGGCGGGAGCGCTGGGCCTGCTGGGCTCCGGGCCTCAACCAGTGACGGGATCTTGCGGGGCAACGGCACAGGGTACCTGCCAGGGAGGGGTCGAGTGCTGTCTTCCTGGAGCCGAGCTTTTGTGAGCATCCAGGAAGAGATGGCCGAAGATCCTCTGACCTACAAATCCCGGCTGATGGTAGTGGTGAAAATGGACAGCTCCATCCAGCCGGGGCCCTTCCGTGCTGTTCTCAAGTACCTGTACACGGGGGAGCTGGACGAGAAGGAGCGCGACCTCATGCACATCGCGCACATCGCGGAGCTGCTAGAGGTCTTCGATCTGCGCATGATGGTGGCCAACATCCTCAACAATGAGGCCTTCATGAACCAGGAGATCACCAAGGCCTTCCACGTCCGCCGGACCAACCGGGTCAAGGAGTGCTTGGCCAAAGGCACCTTCTCAGGTATGGCATGTGCTTAGGGACTCGCGGCCAGCAGTGAGGGGAGTTCCCTGCCCTCAGCCTTCTGAAGGCTCTGGGTTGACCCAGAGCATTCCCAGTTGTCTCAGGAGCCGATGTCCCAGAGGCGTGGCGACTCCGCTCCTGGAGCCTCACATCCCCTGCCGAGAGCTCGGCTGCTTAGCGCTTCACTGACTGTAGCTTCAGAGGAGGCGGGCTGTCTGGGAGCATGTCTCCCCTTGGGGTTGGCGGTCCCACATTCTGTCACCACACCCTCACGTGATGCCTCTTCTCCCGGACAGATGTGACCTTCATCCTGGATGATGGCACCATCAGTGCCCACAAGCCCCTATTGATTTCCAGCTGTGACTGGATGGCTGCCATGTTTGGGGGGCCGTTTGTGGAGAGTTCCACCAGGGAGGTAAGGCTGGGGTGGGTATAGGTGGAAAAGAGACTTACACCCTTTGCACCTGAGACCTGTCACTTAATGATACTATCTTTTGTATCAACTGTGTGAGCTTAGTGGTGGGCCGGTTGGGAAGCTGATGTTTCCCACGGCCAAGGATTCCAGTATACCTGGACAGGGAATTATACTAACATCCTAACAATATAGTTTTTCCTCATCAGGTCTCACACCCAGCTCATACCTAGTGTAGCCTTCCCACTTTATACTTAAGAAAGCAAGGCCCTGAGAATTTAAATGACTTGCCCAAAGTTGCCCAAGCAGCAAGGAGCTAGGACATGAACTCACACTTCTGATTCCGCAGCTGCTTACATTGTCTCTAGCTTTCTCCCTGACACACAGGAGGCAACTGGAAAAGATTCAGTGTGTCCCAAACAGAACCCATCACTGTTTTATAATGTAGAGTTTATTCATACTGAGGTATGGCAAAGCCAAGAGTTCAAGAGAAAATTGCCATTGAAAAGATACATTATTATACTCACAGATCTCAGTTGGAAGGGCCCGTGTACGGCATGGAGGGGGTACACAGGGAAGCACCGGGGCCTGTCAGGAGGCAGAGGGAGCGAGATGAACCACGGACAAGAAACTTTACTGTAGTTTCTATGGGAAGGAGAGCATAAAGTGGGGTAAGCAGGTTTCGGATCGACAGGCTTGAGTAATTTCGGCAGACTCTGGGGTGTAGGGCTGCCCTGTCGTTTAGAACCTTCTGCTGTGATTGGGCCTGGTGGATGGTGACCTGGACCTTGAGAGTCTGATAGAGGAGGTGGCCGAGGGGTGTGGCTCTGGATTGTGTGGTTGCAGATGAAAGGTGTTCGTGCAGGTGACTCCTTCACTCTCTCTGGGAATGGGCTAGGCCTGGGAGGGGCGGTCCCTGTAGGGTTTCAAAGTGTCAACATGCATGAAGTAAGAAGAAAGGCTTCATACAGTCACCTTTCATTCCAACCCTGTGGCCGCAGCTCACCCGCTCTCTCACTTTGTTAGGTGCTGAGCCTGATTGGGAAGGATCTAGCAACATGTCCTGGAAAATATTCCTTAAGTCTCTCCTCTCCTTTCCATTCTTCCAGCGAATCAGAGCAGCCCAGGCCACGGCCCTGGGCGTGCCCTGTCTTCTCCAAACTGTAGCGTGGGTGTCCAGCACTCAGCCTTGCAGTTAACCAGGCTCTACTTGGTACAGACGCTTAAAGTTCTGAGCGGCACAGGTAGTTTTCCCAGCTGGTCTGTGGTTTCTTTTGAGTCCAAGGGACTAGGGCTTTCACTCTGCCCTTCACTGCTGGCCTCTTGAATGCGAACTAAACCAAAAACAACACAGCACGACGTCCTGTGACACAGAATAGGAATTTCCCAAGATTTCTGGGAAGTCCTAATTGAAGACCCAGTGGAGGGGTTGATATTTGAGTCTGATCCTTGAAGCCTCTGTTGGATTTGGAGATTCCAAGCCTGAGACTAGGAATTCTCCGAAGCTGCACGGGCCTGCCAGCCCTAGGCACTTCAGTACCTTAGAAGCCAACTTGAAAGCTCTAGGCGATTCCCAGCGCAGCCTGGAGAGACTTGCCTGATGAGAAAGCAGTTTCTGTGGCTGCGCTGTTCTGAAGAGATCCCAGAGGCCCCAGGCAGCAACCTTGAACAACCAGAGAGAAGCGGCCTGTGTTTGCTTTGCTCTGGATCCACTTCCAGGGCTCCCTGCAGGGCCAGGAGGATCGGAGGGCCAGGGTGTAGACAATTAGAATTCCTCAAGCATCTGCCAATCCAGAATAGCTTCAGAGGGATGCCAGTGAGAATCTAGATCCTTTCGAAAGGTACCAGAGCCCTGCCCGCTGGTGCTGTCAGCAGATGGGGCTCTGTGCTGGTAGCTCCAGGAGACAGGCCTTTGGGGGACTTTGCAACAGGCTGAGGTGCACAGGAAGGTCCGCGTGTCTGAGGGAGACCAGTTACATGGGTTAGGGCCTTTGGGTACCTCAGAACTGAGGGGCTCCCCCTGCAGGTGGTGTTTCCCTACACGAGCAAGAGCTGCATGAGGGCCGTGCTGGAGTACCTCTACACGGGCATGTTCACCTCCAGTCCCGACCTGGATGACATGAAGCTCATCATCTTGGCCAACCGCCTCTGCCTGCCGCACCTGGTTGCCCTCACAGGTAACTAACCAGAGCGCCCAGGGACCTCCCCAGGGGAAAAGGCAGGGAACCCCCCCCCCAACCCCAGGCACGATTAGATCTTCTTCTCTGCCTCTCTCCTCCTAGGGGACGGGCTGCGGCACCAAGGGAATAAGTTGACAAAAAGTGAAATATGCCCATGGTGCGGCGGTTTGGGTGAGGACACAGGTGTAAGAAGTGAGTGTGAGAGGATGCTCTGTGTGGTCACCTCGCAGGCTCTCTCCAAAGGTGATTTCAGCCCAGAGACGGGGTCTCCACTAGGTCATAGTGCCTAGTGGCTGCCCTCAAGCGGGAGAGAATAGAGCGCAATTCTACTTCTACCCTTTGGATCTTCTCTTCCTTCTTTCCTTCCCCCACACCCCTTCCCCTTCCCCTTTTCTTTTTCCCCCTCCTTTCTCTCCTCCTCTACCTTCAACTTCACCTGCTCTTCTTTCAAAGTAAAAATCAAACATTGACCTTCTGCTCCTAATCCTTGAAAAGAGTATGAGCACCTGAGCAGCAAGAACTGAGAGCCAAGCTCTGGTTGGGGAGACCAAGAAGTTGGGGAGCAGGGGTGGCCAAGGGGCTGGAGAAGAGAACCGGAGTTGTTCAGATGCAGGGAGACTCTCAGAAACTTCCAGGAAGTTGGCATTGGCGTTTGTGTGATGTTGGTGTTAACGCTTGTGCTGGCCAATGTTATTGGCAGGCCAGGGGTGGGGTTGAAGGAGGGGCTGAGAGCACTCAGTTGAGGTTCAGGGAAGGACTTGGGGTCAGAGCTGCTGGGGCCCTGGGCAGATGATCAGGATCAGGCTTCAGCTACATGGGAGCAGCAGTTCCACGATGACAGTGAGTTGTAAGGTGGGACAGAAGCAGAGCACTAAGAGCTGAGCCTCAAGAGAGGTCAAGGACCCCAGCTGGGGGCACAGAGGGCTTTAGGTCATGGAGCAAGAGAGACAGTGTGCCACCTACCGATGCCCTTGAAAAGTACTGCCATCGTCCCAGAGCACCTAACTGTCCAAATTTTGGGCTGAGTAATTCAACTTTAGAAAGACTATTTCCAAAGAAATGACTTAAAGGAAAAAATATATATAAAGATATTCCTATAAACTTGCTTCATCGTGGCAGGCAATCACACACGAGTCAGACAGGCAGGCCCCGGCCGTTACGATGCGAACCTGCACCACCGCATCGGGCTGCGGAAACCGCACTGATGACTCCCAAGAAAGGTCCCTGTACACCAGCAGACACAGATGGAAATGCGTTGTGTGTGTACCTTGCTGAGGATCAGAAGATGCTGAGTAATTGTTGTTGAGCGATTATAGTATAGTTGATGTGTTCTGTTTGGTGAGATAGGCTTTCTTTTTTTTTTTAATGCATGCAAGCTGGGGTGCAGGCCAGAGGTGTGGGGGGTGGTGAGAGGATTCACCAGAGACAGAGTGGGGAGCAGAACAGACAGATAGACTGAAATACACTGCTGAGGGGCGCAGTGGGCAAGGCAGGAGAGGTCTGCTGCACCATATGGGAATCTCCCTGGCCAGGGATTGACTCATGTTGCAGTGGCTCCGGATAGCTTCATAGTGCTAAGACTTAACCTGTTGCGCCACCAGGGAGGCCCCGAGATAGGCTTTCTATGCAATTGCTAATTCAAACTTAAAGGTTTTTTTAGTTGTTAAATATAATACAAATTCATGGAACATGTTCAGCTTAATGAGTTAATATAAAGCAAAATGACACCTATTGGGAGCTAGAACCTTGCTGTCCACATTGGACAGCAAGAGGGTGATTGGAATCACCCTCTGCCAGAAGAAACCCTCTGCCTGTTACTCTTCTTTGGGGTAATTTTTATGACCCCCTTTCTTACTGGTTTTCATAGTTTTATCATGCAAGTGTACATCTCTAAACACTATAGCATAATTTTATTTTTTATATGCCATTTAAATTTCTTTTAATCTACAGATACCTTGTCCATTAAAATTTGTTTCCCTTGTAATTTATTTGTTGGAAGAAACCCACTGATCTGTAGAGTTTTCTACAATCTGGATTTTTGCTGATTGAGTTTCTGTAGTGCCCATAATTCCTGTCAGCTGGTCATTGGTCTAGAGCCCAGCTCAGGTTCACATTCCATTTTCTTTGGGCAAAACTACTTCATAGATTTTACTTTTCATCAAGAGAAAAGATTGCTTGTATTTCTGTCTTTTTGTGATGCTAGTTGCCATTTATATTGCCTGGATTCAGTAATTTACTAGGTGTTCTGAATGGTAATATTCCAATCTAATCGTTCCTTCCCGTCTGTTGGAATATCTAAAAAGAGAGAAAGTACCCCCAGCAACTGACTATCCAGAGGTACGGTTCATGTGGAAAAGTCAGGGTGTCTTTCACTCTTTCCTTTTATTTACCAGTTTCAAGTTAAATTTGTTTCCTATCACTCTTTGAGGCTGACCAAATGGTTTTCTTCATGAAATACTATTACGAACCCTTCCATTTGAACATACCTGCTTGGTCTCCATTAATGCAGGTATTCTGTGAACGCTCAGAGACTGTATCACACTGTTAGTGGTAGAAGTGTCTTTGCGTGGCTCTGGAGTCTGAACTTTCGGGCTGTGTGAAACGACAAGGTGTTTCAGGTCCACCTTGGATATCTCCTGCCCTGTTTCTCTGAGAGTCCACATTTCTTAGAGTTGGAATGTGTTCAAGGCTAGTCTGTGCACAAGGGATCCTCATGCTCTGGGTTGGCTGTGGCTTCTAGGTCTTTTCCATGGACTGAGCTGAGAAATCCACACATACTTTTAAAGATAAAATGCCTCGTGAGTTTATACTGATACAGTTAAAATGTAGGACTGAGTGTTTACCTCTTCGATATAGACTTTTTAACATACAACCCATTATTTGTTACAAAATTTAAATTAATCCAAATAACTGGGTTTAATCCATATTTTTTATTTTGTATTCTCAGCAGACCTGAGTCTAAATACTCTCTCCCAGTATTATCTGGGTTGATTCCACTGGGGGCTCTCACCCTGTGTAGATTAGGTCAATGGGGGAACATACGCAATTTGAAAAGTTCTCTTAAATGATTCCGATACCCCTTTGCTTCCCACCCTCTCTCCACTGGGAAGGTCTTGTTCAAATCCCAGCTTCCTCACTGGGAGCAAGTTCAGTCTCCTGTGGCCTTTCCTGGACTGCTGGGACTTGCCCTTGGCCCTGATCTCTCTCTGCCCTGCAGTGAGCCCTGTTCGGGGGGCTTCAGTGAGGGCATGTTTGTTTCCTGGGGTTCTTCAGCTGATTCCTGGCTGTGTGTGTCACAGAGCAGTACACAGTGACCGGGCTGATGGAAGCAACCCAGATGATGGTTGATATCGATGGGGATGTCCTTGTGTTCCTGGAACTGGCGCAGGTATGAGGTGAGGGGAGGAATCTCCAGCATTCCCAGCTGGAGAGCGGGGTTCTAGCTGCCCACTGGCAGTGGAGGAGGGGAACCGGGTGGTGGTGGGCAGGAGGGAATCCATCATCAGGCCCAGTTCCCTGACTGGCAGTGCCTGTCTCATCCTGCATGCCAGACCACCCACCCCGACATGCCAAAGATAAAAGTTGACAGTGGGAGGAGGGACTGAGACTTTGGGCATGGAGGGAACCCCAGTCTCAGGTTTAGACATGTGCACTGCTTAGCCAAGGTCATTTAAAGGACATAAAGGACTCCCAACCTAACATTAACTGCCCACCTCCTTATTTCCAAACAAATTAGAAAAATCTCCCACACCGGCCTTCACCGCTCCAGAAATCCTACCATAAAAGATTTAAATTACGAAGTTAAAGTGTGCAGATTCGAGGCTTGCAGACACCCCTGGGAAATTCGGCTCTCTGCGTCCAGTCCTCAGCACCTTAGTGCAGCCCGCTATAGTCCCTGATGGGGAGAAGGAAGAGTGTAGATTCTGAGGTTGTGCAGGACAGAGGTGAGGTAATGGGGGTGTCCCACGAAGCCATATCCAGCATTCTGTCCGCATAGAATAGTGGCTTGCCTCTGAGGCAAGGCCTTTGAGACCACAAGGCCTTTACTCTCCTGCCTCAAAGCTTCGGCCCGAGGCCCACTGTGGATGTCTGTGCAGACCCCGCCCCAGGGTCTCTTCACAGACCCCCTTCTGTCCGTCCCCAGTTCCACTGCGCGTACCAGTTGGCCGACTGGTGTCTCCACCACATCTGCACCAACTACAACAACGTGTGCCGCAAGTTCCCCCGCGACATGAAGGCCATGTCCCCAGGTGAGCACCCCGCCAGGCCCTGCCACGCCTCCCTCACTCCCAGGGGGCCTCAACCTGGGGCCACTCCAGGGCACCTGAAGCCTGCCAGTGATCCTGGACCTTAACTTGACCTTGGGGTTGGGAAGCATCTGCAAAGGACAGACAGGTTGTCCAGCCAAACAGAGGGGGCCCCGAGGACACGTCTTGGCCCAGAGGGCAGGGTCGCTGGGGACCTGGGGCACCTCACCCCACCTCTCTGGGCTTCTGTTTGTCACAGTTCCAAAGAGGGGTTTGAGCTAGATAGAGCGGGTATCTTTCAAACTTTTTTGGATAGGACTGCACAGTAGGAAATACATTTTAGATTGCGGGCCAGTACTCGCGTAGAAAAATATAGAAATTGTTTTTAATGCTGCCCATGACCCACCGCATTGATTTCCCAACCTAGGACTGGGCACACATCCCAGCTTGGACAACTCAGGTTTGGTTATCCTTGGAGGTCTGCGATGACCCCTGTTTGATTAATGTGTCAGGTCCTGGGGCCCATCAGGAAGGTGCGGGCTCCAGGGGGAAGGTTGTTGGTTTCTCTGAGTTCCTGCCTCATGCTGTTTTGCGGTCCCCATTCTGCTGTGACCCTCCTCCCCCTTTAAGGTTGTCACCCACCTACCAGTTCTTCCACCCCATTCTTGCCTCCTTTCATGATTATTACAACCCTTCTAGTATTTTCTTTCTAAAGCATAGCTCCTATCATGTCACTCCTCTGATTCCAAACCTTCCATGGCCCCCATGCCTTCCAGAGTAAGTCCCCATCCCTCAGTCCAACCATCCTGCTAATTGACCCCTTGTGTTCCTGTGACCCTCCCTCCTGCCCTCCCTTCAGCCGCAGCTCATAGCTCTGCCAGAATCTTCTGCTCTTACTCCCAACCTTTCTCACCCCTTCTTCCTCTTTGGTTCTTTGTCTCAGCGCCCCTGGGTTTGATCTCCCCTCTGTCTTTGGAGAACAGCATAATTGGGAGAGCATTTCTCCAGCCCCGTCATCCCCACTTCCTGGGCATTTAACTTCCTTCCGGGAGCTCTGCTGCTAGAGGGGGTTCTGTGAGGGCAGGGGCTGGTTTCCCAGCCAGTCTCTGTTCCTTGCTGGACTGAAGGTCTGCTTTGGGCCCCTGCAGCAGTGTGGTGGGGGTTCTTCTGACATCCTCCACAAACCACACCACTCTGGCCCTTCTCCTGCCCCCTCCTAATATGCCGCCTTCCACTCCACTCCACTCCAGAAAACCAGGAGTATTTTGAGAAGCACCGGTGGCCACCTGTCTGGTACCTGAAGGAGGAAGACCACTACCAGCGGGCACGGAAGGAGCGGGAGAAGGAGGATTATCTCCACCTGAAGCGGCAGCCCAAGCGGCGGTGGCTGTTCTGGAACAGTCCCTCCTCGCCATCCTCTTCCGCTGCCTCTTCGTCATCCCCATCTTCCTCCTCAGCCGTGGTCTGAGATGCTGCCGCCCTCTTCTGACCCTGCTGCTGTTGTCCCTACTTGCCCCTCTGCTCTTCTGCATTGCCCCCCACCCCCACTTTCCAGGGACAAGGGGACCCACATAACCAGGACCCTGAGGGCAGAGCTGTTCTCTTAGGCAGCGAGAGAGGAGCTGGGCCTTGTGAATCAGAGCAGCACGCCCTGCAGAGGACTGCAGTCCCAAGACAGGGCAGGAGAAGCTGCTGGGGGCGTGGGAGCAGGAAAGGGCTGAGAAGTCTGGCACCTTATCTCTGGGTTGGTGAACCCAGAGTCAAAGGGAAGCCCCTCCCAGCCATGAGACCTGGTGTGGTGTCTTGGAGGGTCCTGCCTCTGTTGGCTGTGTCTTTCCAGCAAAGGACTTGAGGGTTGCACTTGTATTGTGGGTGTTCCCACATGGAGCCTACTTAAATCCTCACTGGAGAAGCGAGGGCAGAAATTAAGCCTTTAGAGCCCAACTCAAGGCTTCTGCCTCCTGGGGTACAGCTGCCAGAGGCCACAAGTGAAAAGGCCTCCACTCTGCCAGCCTCCCTATAGGGCCACATGCATTAGGCCTGATAAAGGCTGGCAGGCTACTCAGAATATGGGCCTACAAGCAGTTGCTCTTGGTGCAATGAGAAGTCTCCCTCCCTGGTCCTTCTCCACTCAGATTTGGAGAGGAGAGCCTACTGCAACAGCTGGGATGCGGGAGAGAAGGAAGGTGGTGGAGGAGGGGGCCCTGGGTAGAGCAATCCCCTGTTCCGTGGGGCCCCCCCCACCTCTGGTTAGCATGGCTTCTTATGGCGTGAGGCAAAAGTAGAAAAAACAAGAACCAAAACCCTAACAACAGCAAACAAAATCACCACCAACAAAAAACCCTATCCTCTGTCCCCTCAAAGGAAGAAAAACAGAAAAAGACCATGTACAGCTTACATTTTTATAAAGCCTAACGGGCTGCCGTGATGATGAGATAAAGTTTAGGTTGTAGAATTGACTCTTTCAGGAAAGAAATTGTCACCTGCTATGGCCCTGGCCCTGCTGCTGAATCCGAGGGCCACCCAGTTCCACCCCTTCAGCCTGCTGGGGTTGAAGTGTCCAGGGGTAGGGGCAAGGGGGATGTGGGTGTCTCAGGGCTCACACCTGGCATGGGATCCTTACTTTAGCCCATGTTGAGAATCAAGTTATCCCCTTAACCTTCTGAGAGTGACCCCATAGGATGTGGTGGTATTGGGTGTGGGGTGGGGTAGAGGTCAAAGATCAGCAAAAGGGCTCCAATTTGGAGAAGAGGAGTCCCTGTAATGAAGGCTCATAGCACATGGTCTTTCTTAGCTTGTTTGGGAAAAAGGGGAGGAGGGAAAAAGGGAGAATTGAATTGGAGCAAAACCAAGGTTAGTCCTGAGATGAGGATGAAAGTGGATGATTAAGACTAGCTTCGCTCCCTGGGGAAACACTGGGCCACTCCTGACCCTTTCCCCTTTTCTAATCCTGGTCCACATTTCACCCCCCACCCCCACCTTTTTAGATCGGAAAGGCTGAGCCCCTCAGTTGAAGGGTGGGACCAGAGAGGTAATGAGGTGACAAACTAGAGAAAGATGCTTCAGGAAGGGGGAGTGGCTTTAGGTCCCAGGCCCCTGGGGTGGGCTGCACCACCACCAGTCTGGCTTTAAGTCAGGGCTAGGGTAAATCCAGAAACAAAGGGACACTTTGCAACAATTTTGTGGTGCCACCACCTAGAGATCTGAGGTTAGTCAAGAGCTAAGACAAGGGAAGGAGGTAGAGGTCAAGTAGGTGAGAGTGGCTGTGACCCACCCTGTTGTGGGAGCTGAGACTTATCCCAGGGGTGACAGTCTTCCCTCAAGTCCCTGGGGGTGGGGCAGGGGCGGGTGGTGGAAGGCTGGCTGGGAAGCTGGGCATGTGCTGCCCCCTGCTGGCTAGTCAGCCTCCCTTCAGCTGAGAGCAGCCTTTGGCCTCAGGGAGAGCTGAGGGAAAAAGGGCATAGTGGGAGGCAGTGCTGGAGCAGGGTGTAGCTCTACCCTCTTGCTCTGGGGGAAGGTGACAGAGAAGGGACACACCTGCGTCCCAGGGCTTCCAAGAATGAGAGGTGAGCGGGAGACCAGGCCTCCAGAGCAGGAGGAGGGGAAAGGTGTTCCTGGCTTTGCAGGCCGAGGGATCTGGGCAGCTGATGAGGATGCACAAAGGCCAGTGGAGAGGGAAAGTGAAGATGGTCAGGGAGTGTTCCCAGAAGTACCCCACCACCCAGGGCCAGCTCACCCCTCAGGGACCCACTGCCCTTCCCCAAAGGCTCTGCCAGAGCCAGTCTGCACCGCGCAGCAGCCCAGTAGGCCCAGGTGCCGCCCAGAGACTCCAGCTGGAGAGGCCGTGCAGCAGCCTGAGGGAGGGCGTGGGGAGGGGCCAGTTCCAGTCCTCAGGAGCTTGGCACTTGGAAACCCAGAGTTAGAACAGGGACACCCAAGCAGAGCCGGCATGGAGGGAGGGAGTTCCATGCATGGCCTTAGAAGCTGCTGCAGGGGGAAGGGGGATGGGGGAGGGAAAACACCACACCTCTTTTTATATAAGGTTTCATATTTAATTTGGTCATGAATTCATAAATACATGAGTATTTTGTACCTAATGGCCTTCCTTGTATTGTTTGATTTTACCAAAAAACTTCAAAGAAGGGATTGTCCACGGAGAGGGTAAGACCGAAAGGATGCCCAACCATTAAAGAAAACTTAAGAAGTGTGATATTTGGGTATAAAGCAATAAAGAAGACAATTTCATGCTCTCACGAAGCTTCTCTCTGGTAAAAGACACTATTGACACGTGAACAAACGCATAGATGTGACATGCTGACAGGGCTGGTACTTTGATGGGCCCTCAGGGAAGCACCCTGAGAAAGGGGGTAGTGAGCTAGGTTCCCATCAGAAGACTTCAGGGGACCTCCTGCAGGGAAGGATCTGCCAAGGCCTGAAGGGCTGAGTCTCCAAAGGGGCGGAACAGTGGCAGGCCTCAGTAGGGCGTGGGATGTAAGTGCCAAAGCCCAGGAAGTGGGGCTCCCCTCTCCTAAACTCCTGAGAACACCAATTCCCTGGATGTGTCTAAATGTTCTGACAATTCTAGGTTGGACCCACCACACCAGTTTTGGAACAAGACGATGCACAAAATTTGAGGTGGGCGAAACCCTGAGAAGGGATATTATCCCTCTCTGACATCTTCCGCTGGGACTAAAGCCCTACACACTGGAGACAGGTTTGGTGGAAGGAGTGTTGAAGTGGTTACAAACTTTTTTTTTTTTAAGATTTATTTATTTATACATAGAAGCTGGGGTACAGGCCAGAGGCGTGGGGCGGCGAGAGGGTTCACCAGAGACAGAGTGGGGAGCAGAACAGGCAGATCAGAAATACACTGCTGAGGGGAGCAGCGGGCAAGGCAGGAGAGGTCTGCGGCACCATGTGGAAGTCTCCCTGCCTGGGCGTCGAACTTGCATCTCGAACTCGCATCGCATCGTGAGCTGCTGACAGCTCCACAGCGCAGGGCTCAACCACTGCGCCACCAGGGAGGCCTTTTTTTTTTTTTCCAAACTATTTTTTTTAACTAAGGGAAAATTCTAATGTGTCAGTTATCTTAGGCCCAATTTTCACAAAATGATACAGACTTGGTATAATGTACAATAGCAACTGAAAAATTACTACAAATGGAAAGAAAATATGACCTCAACTAAGATGAAAGCCAAGCAATGAAACAGACCCAGAAATAAATTATAGAATTAGCAGAAATAATTTTCAAACAGCTATTATAAAAATACGCAAGGATTTCAAAGAAAAGCATAAATATAATGAGAAGAAATTCTAAGATGTGTTATATATACCAGATGGAAGCTCAGATCTATTTAAAGAAAGGAGGTATAACAGATAAACATGTATAATATCTTATGTTTAACTTTTTAAAGAGACAATTTACTTTTAAGAACAATAATAATAAATTATGGGATTTATAACATATGGAAAGGCAAAAAGCATTTTAAAAAAATAGCACAAAGGATGGAAGAGAACAATGGAAATAAACTTAAGGCTCTTGCATTATCTACAAAATGGTATAATAGTATTTGAAGGTATATTGTGATAAAATGTATTTTGTAAACTCAAATAGAGCAGAGAAGTATAGCTAATAAGCCATTAGTAGAGATGAAATAGGCTCCTACTAAACATTTGATTAATCTAAAAGAGGACATAAAAAGGAGAATAAAAGGGAACAAACATTTAGGACAAATAGGAAAAACGAGATGGTAGACTTAAGCCCAATGAAACTGATAATTACATTAAATATACATATCCAGACAAGATCGCCAAATATGGCCCTCACCTGTTTTTACAGAAAAGTCTTCTTGGAACCAGCCATACTTACTCATGTAAGTAAGCTCTGTGGCTGCTTTCACACTGCAATGGAAGAACTCAAGAGCTGAGACTTCATGTCCCGAGAAACTGAAAATATTTATTTTCTGGCCCTTCACAGAAAAAGTTTCATCAATCCTCTTCGCCCACCTTCCTGACACACGCATTTAAAGATTGCAATTTAGGACCTCCCTGGTGGCTCAAGGGGTTAAGTCTTTGCACTATGAAGCTATCCCCAGTCACTGTAGCAGGAGTTCGATCCCCAGCCAGGGAGCTTCCCACATGGCGCAGCAGACTTCTCCTGCCTCACCTGCTGCTCCCCTCAGCAGTGTATTTCAGTTGATCTGGGCTGTTCTGCTCCCCACTCTGTCTCTGGTGAATCCTCTCACTGCCCCCACAACTCTGGCCTACACCCCAGCTTGTATGCATAAATAAAACAAATATTAAAAAAAAATAAAGATTGCAGTTTAAAAGCAAAAAGTGTTAAGTACCTTAAGAAATCAAACTATAAGCAGTCTCTAATAAATAGTTTATTTTGGAAGTAATACTGGTTTTCAACTCTATACACCTTTTTACTTCGACAGCTTATAAGAACCACTTTAAACTCAGTGATACCTATATGTGAAAAGTAGATGGATGAAAAAAGATTTACATGCAAACGAAAATCGGAAGTAATCTGGTGGCTAGATTAGTTCCAACAACATAGATACTTCAGGTCAAAGAAGATTATCAGGGATAAAATGAATTGGTATTTTTGTGCTGCCTTTTGGGTACTTTCAGTAACACTAAGCTCTTCAAGTAGGGAATCTGTACCCGAAAAAGGCAGTTCTGGGGCTCAAGTCACAGAAGTGAGAGAACCCATGTAGTGCCAAATTAGCAAACATTTAAACAACCCATAAGCGCTGTCCACTCTTGCTTCCTGAGGCTAAAACAGTGCCAAGGTGGGGGACTGGTCACTCAGTGGGTGTGCCCACAATTGAAAGACACCATTTAGGCTCAGGGTACAACAACAACAGAGTTTATTTTAAAGGGAAAACAGAGTTTTTAAGGCCACAAACTACTGGCTGTCCTACCCCAGACAGTGTTCAGTAGTCTACAACTGGACACTGCTCATGCAAGATGGCGCTGTCCATTCGCTGAGCGCCTGGGGGTGGCACACCGGTAGGCCAAGCACCAGGATCCATCTCACGTGGCTGCTGCAGCACACAGCCCATGGGCCTCCCTCCATGGGTAGTGCTGGGCTGGGGCAAGTCTTGCCACCAGAGCCCTAGGACTAGCTCACCTGGGGCAGACTGAAGAGTGGAGGGTGGCAGCCAAGCCACCAGGCCCTAAGGCTTGCACTGGGCCCTGGGGCTCCTGTTCCAAGACCATGGCAGACAGGGGAGTAGATTCTAAAAGGTTCACTACCGTGACGTGAAATGGCACAGGATCTAGCCCTCTGCGCCCACCATGTGCACTGAGAGGAGAAGGAGCCTCGCACACGACTGCCCAGGTCCCTGACACCCAGACAGAGGGCTTTGTGTGGGCATCCCTTCTCACTTTCTGCTCACTTGTAAACATTTACTGTAAATCATATAAATATTCACACATGTATACGATTATCATGTTGAAAAGACTGGGCCTTAAGAAACTGCCAGTCACAAGCCCAAACCTCATGATGGAGAACTGGCCCAGGGCAACTCCGCAGAGACGGGCTTCACCTACGCGGCACCCCGGCCCCCACCTGCCTTGTACTTTTATATATTTTATGATTATAGAACTATAAATAATCAATGTAATCCACTTGGTAAGTACATTTTAAAAACTGTTTTTCCAATGTTTATAAAATATGTAGAAGTAAAAAGTGTAGTTCTATTAGGAAGAAAAAATGTTACAAACATAAAAGAATACCATCCTAAAACAACTCTAAGTAGTCACCAAACATATAATTATAATATATATATAGAATCTTAAATATCTTCCAGTTTCATCACAGTAAATATTTCATAAAAATAAAAATAGCGCCAACTGATTTGGAAAAAATTCTGGAAGATTCTATAAGTTCTTCAAGTATCAGTCAAGTATTTGCTTGATCTTTAAGTTTATGTCCAGGGAAGCTCTGGTTTCCTAAAGCGAGTCCTGTCCACTCAGGACAGGAGCGGAGTCCCTGTCTTCATAGGTGTACACTCTGGAGCTCACCAGCTCCTTCTCGATCTCCGCTTTTGCGCACCTTTCCTCAATCGCTTCCAAGGCGTCCAGCAGTGTGTTCACTGAGACTTTGAGCCCGTTTTTGCCATGCCACTGCAGCAGCATTTGATGCAGGGCTTCCCCTTGGTCCTGGGCTCGTGCTCTAGCCACCTGGATTTCATTTTCCTCGAGTCCCAGCTGCCGCATGAGCCGGTTCCAGGACGTTATGGGGACTTTCCTTGAAAAGCAATTGAAGGACTGCCTCAGGCCTAGGTGGGAGGAAAGTCACAAAGACAGCCAGGTGAGCCGGGCCCATTTCAGAAAGAGCAGAGGACTTGTCAGGCCCAGACCTGCAGAAGAACCTGAAGCGCTTTCCCTGAGGCGCATCTGCTGCTCTGCCTCCCTCACTGCTTCCCGCAGGCAGAGAATCGGGTCACAGGGCCTGTTTCACCTGCATCCAAGGGACTGTGGGAGTCAAGGTCAATAGAAAACCCTGCCCTAAGGGAGGGCTGGCAACCCACCTGGGAGGGAGAGCAACGATATGGAAGAGAAACAGTGCAGCCCTGCATTGCTCAGCGAGGGTTTGGCCGCCCGCAGACTGTCCAGGGCAGTGGCTCATCCAGCCTCGGGCCACGTCACCTGGGTTTGCGTGACAGCTCTGTGATTTTCGCACAGAATGAATCACCTAAAGACACATTTCTCAGAATATGTCTGAGCAATGCCTGTCCTTAAGCAACACATGACTGTTTGGGGCAGGGGACAGAGCAGGGGACACACTGTGGGTACCACAGGCCCTCAAAGGAGAGACTGCTCAGGCTGCACCTATCATGAGGGAAGGGCCCAGGGCTGCCACGTGCACTGTGGCCAGGGAGCAAGGCCTCTGGCATCACGCCCAGCTCCGGCCTCACTCACCGACGCTGTGGCAGAGCTGGATGGGGACAGCCAGACTCTGAGCAAGAATATAACCTCAGGATGGAGCAGACTCTGCCCAGGTCGTGGGACCGGGACAAGGAACAAGTGAGAGGTGTGTGGAAAACTTTCCAACAGAAACAGAAGGTGGCCCAGGAATGCCAATTCGTATTTTCTAATAACTTCATTCACAAAAAAGAAAAGGAAGTGATACTAATTTAATGGGCCTAGCTCAGTATATTCTAACATATTCTTTCAACATATGATAAATACACAAAAATTATCATCGATGGAATATTGTATATCTTTTTTCCTACTAATTCTTTGAGAGTCAGTAAGGAGTTTACATTACAGCTCTTTGAATTTGCCCTAGCCAGAGGTCAAGTGCCTCTCATTCTCCTCTGTCGGGGCAGTGGGTGCCCTGCTGAGCAGCACAGGTTGTGAGGGGGCAACGAGTGTGGGTGACCTGGTCTTGAACATGGGAGGCGAGGACAGGGAGGTGCATAATATGGTAGCGCTGGGACAAGATGGGGTGCAGTGGGGGTGTGGGGGAAATACAGGAAGACTTAGGCCCCCACGTTCCAGTAATGACCAGCACAGACCCCCCCATTTCCAGCATCCCCTGGACTGCCCCAATGGCTATGGGGATGGCAGTGAGGACAGGGACCCTCTTCCCCCACTCCAGCTCCACTGCCCCCAAAGGAACACTCACTTCCGGTGGTGTCTGCAACATTCACTGGAACAAGGCGCCTCCTTTTCTTCTGAGACTCTTTAGCTTCTGTTGATGGCTGTCAAGTACAGTGGGGGAACGCCCTTGGTCTGAGTCAGGGGTCCCGGATTCCAGCCCGGAGCCTGACAGCCGCAGCTGCGGCCTGGGCAGCCGGCCACCCTCGCGTTCTGCAGAGATGCGCCTCCTGCCCCTCACAGCTCAGGCTTCGTGTGCTGAGCGCGCAGGGAGCACGAACCCACAGAAACTCACTTCTTATGTGTCCGTTCCCACCATGCCCAAGCAACCATCACCCAGTCAACACAAGGAACATTCCTCCCACCCCACACACTTCCTTCTGGTCCATTCCCACCCACCCCACCAGACACTGCCTTCCAGGCTTTATGTGACTCAAATGAAGGCACTCTGAGGGCACTTTGGAACAATCTAAAGTAAAAGATTTTTTAAGTGAATGCAAAGGTTCTTTGATCAATAATAATGTATCCTATCAATATCCTATATAGGGAAATGAAAGCATCAGAAGATCCCCATGGGGCTGAAAGAACATTTTATAAAATGAAATAACAATTCTGATTTTTCAAAAACACCTTAGTTACAGGCACATGACTCCATAATGGCAAGATTTTCTATACAAGAGTCCTCCTCATTCCTAGTGGTGAAATTCTGGAGGCCTTCCCAACAAAATGAATTCAAGAACTGGACAGATATAAAAAGCGTAAGGTGCTGTGGGTTGTCCGTCTGTCCTCTCTGGTGGCTGGTGCCCTGCACATGCAGTCCCTTCTGCTTCCTGTCGAGATCTCCCTCCCTCCCCTCCCCTGGGACAGGAGATGAGACAGGCATCAGCCTTTCCCTGTTTCTACCCTAGTCCCGGGCAAGCCGAGGGACAGGGCACCGCAGGGCCGACCACCCACTCACCAGCAGAGGCTCTGCTTCCTTTGGGGTCTGTCCCGCGACACCTGCCAGCTCTGTCTGCTGTTGGCCTTCTGGTGCAGGCTCAGGGACCAAGATGGACACTGAGTCTTCGTTGTGGGGGTCGTCCAGTGCCCCAGGCTCTTTTTCAGGGCACAAGACCTTGGGAGGGCAAATAACTGCCTCAGAAGCCCACACCTGGGTTCCCCACAGGGCCTCAGAGGTGCAGCTGGTCCTATTGACCCCACTCCCTCCCAGATTGGCAGCTCCCTTGCTCCCGAGATGGGAACAGGCCCAGCATATCCAGAACACCACTGTTGCTGGCTCTGGGACCCTGCTGCTGTGCTGAGGGGGTTCCTCACCCCTGCCTGACACCCCTATGCCCAGGGAGCAAGGCTGTGGGGTGAGGCTGTCTCATAAGCAGCAGGGACAGTGCTCAGCATGGTCAGCTGGCCTGTGGGCTGCTCACCGTGGGTCAGCTGCGCTCTGTCCCCTGACAGTCCACCCTGGGCCCCAGGCACCTTTGGAGAGTCAGGGCAGAAGAACAGGGCAGTGGGGACTGTGTCCACCCAGGGCCTGGCTGAGGGCCTGGCCTGATGCCGCTCAGTCCTGGAGAAATAACTCACCCTTTGTAGACATTTGCAGAACACTGAAGTGCCTAGAAGAGAAAAAGTATCCCCCTTAGCAGTGGGGAGGCCTCCGCACATCTCCCTCTCTGGGGACAGTGCTGAGGGCGGGTGTGGACTGGGGGCTCAGACACTGACCAAAGAACCCTGACCTGCTGTGGCATGGGGGGCGGGGCATTCCATCTCTAGGGCACCCTTGGGCACAGGGAAAAGACGGGACAAGTGAAGTAAAATAAACATGGAAAACATCTCTAGGGGTTCCCTCTGACCAGAGCTGTACAAGCCCCTGGCCCTCAGCTCCTGACCAATCCGGGCGCCAAGTGCCTCTCTGCTCTGGTGGGAACCTGAAGACCCGAAGAGCTGGCTGCCCCCTGGGACTTGGGCAGGGAGATGAGGTGACTATCAGCCCCCAGGGGAGGGGGGGTGTCATGTGATCCCAGCCCTCGGGAGTAAGGTGAGGTGGGAGTTGAGGGGTGATCACAGGGAGTAGGATCAGAGTCAGGCCAAAAAGAAGCAGGGAACTGGCAGACGAAGGGGAGGGCACCGTAGTCTATGGAACTAGGCAGGGAGCGGTGGCAGAATGCCAGCACCTCTCCCTTCCCCCACCATCACCTTAAATCACACACCTCTGTAAATCCTTCCCCCCTCCCCAGGTGGGGACCTCCTGTAAGATTCCCCCCCCAGGAGGCACGCACCTTCTGTAAGGTTCTCACCATGAGACAGGTGCCGCTTGCAAAGACACAGAGCACAGGGCACACAGAGCAGCACAAACACAGAAATCACTCCTACTGCAATCTTCACCACGTAGTTTCCACTGCCTGATAAACGAGAGGGAGGTGACCCCGAGTTGGTCAACTGCTTTCCAGGAACTGTGATCACTCTACTGTCCTGAGTACCTGATTCTCTACACTTGAGGTCACTCTGGCTGTCACAGGGCTTGTCCTCAACCATCCCATCAGGGCACCTAGGTACAGACACAAAGAGGGCATGGAAGGAATTGTGACTGAAAGCTGGCAAGATGAGGAGCAAGAGAGAGCCACCCCCATCAGCGTGCAGGAGAAGAGAGAAGAGAGCTGAAGAGCAGGCCTCCGGTGCAGGGTCTGGTCCCCTCCCCCACTTGTGGGGGTAGGGGCAAAGATCTGGGCTCCTGCTGCACTCAGAGCTGCAGCCTTCAGGAGCTGGGCCTTCTCTGCAAGGCCTGCACTGACTTTCCCCGGTTGCAGGGAGAGCTCCTGGGAGATCTCACTCCAGGTCAAGGGTCAGAAGGGTTTGGACAAGCTGAGCCTCACGCGCCAGGAATCTAATACAAGGAACCTCTTCCCTCCACCTGTCTACTGTCCTTCCATAACCCACACTGAAGGGTCAGAGAAGAGCAAATTACTTTTGCCATGAGATCCCAATAACTTGGAAAAGAACATCTTATGAGGGAAGAGGGGCCTGGGAGAAGGCAGGCTGTGTTGGCTCATGGTACGGGAACCTCTCCTCACTGTGGCTGTGGTTAAATTTGTCTTCATGGGCCACTGCTGCCTAAAAAGAATATTTAAAATTATATCTTATGACCGAATTACTAAAAAGATGAATGTAAGTCTGGCTGCTCAAAAAAAAAATTCTACTCAATTCTTTCCTTCTGTTTTCAAAAGAAATCTTTTCATGAGTCACTAAAATAGCGTCATGGGCCGAGGTAGTGGCCTACTGTCCAATGCGCCTGACTGAGCGGAAACGAGCTAGGGGGTGGAGGTGGGGAAGGGGGTACTGAAGGAGCAGTGTGGGGACATGCAGATAGATGAGGAGGGGCCGGGGCAGGCTCAGAAGACCCCACCAGCACAGGGAAGACCCAGGGGTGTGGGGTTGCATGAAAGGGGTACAAGGGAACTGGGGCCTTCCGTGGGCGGAGTCCGTGACTCCTGTGTCTCACCGAGTCCTGCAGGACTGGCAGACCTCGGGATAGTCTCCTCCGCCGAAAGTGCCCTTTTTGCACCGACACTCCCTGTTGCTGGTTGTATTACATGGAGTCACTTCTTCCTCATCTGGAAACAAAGCACACAGTTTTGCCGATGGCTTCTCTCAAGTGTCCCTCCCCCCTTCACCACCCAAACGCCCCCTCCCAAAAGCCTCAGCTCCACTCAGCTCTCCATAGCTTTGGGTTCAGTTTCTGCAGGAGCACCCCCGGGGTGCACAGACAGCATTGTTCACTTTGCCAGCCTGCAGAGGTACAGGGAAACGACTCTGACTTAACATGTCAGGTGAGAGAGGAAACATCATTTACATCTCAGGGTCAGAGAAAGGGTTGGAATGATCTGGGAGACCCTGGAGAGAGAGGAACCCTTGGGTGACATTTTAAAATGTGTGAAGGGCCCTTAGGTGTGGAGACAAAGACGGGGAAGCACCCACCAGGAGCACAGAGCACAGGGCCTGGCCCAGACCTGTCACAGCTCACCCGTGGGATGGTCCCCCTCGGTCACACCTCTGTGCTGTGAATGTGCATCCTCCCCACCAAGGGACAGATTCCAATCCCACCTCTTCTTTCTCACAATTAAGTAGATTTCCCTATCTTGTGGCAAACTTCATAAAACTTTCAAGGTTTTAAATATAAAAGTTCTAATTTCTTTCAGACATAAGCATGACTCAGGGTATGACATGGGTCGATGTAAGACTTGAACCCTGGCTTCCTGGATGTTTCCTGTTAGACACAGTCCCACTCATCACCCCTGCACTTGACTCAGGCACCCCATGTTCTGTACCTGAGCGGCATTTTGTGCACAGATGGCAGGAAGGCTCTGAGTTCGGGTGCTCTGTGTAATCCTGTCCACTTATACACGGTACACACACACCGTTTTCTGCTAAATGGAACCCTAGGAGGAAAGAAAAAAGCTGGTGAATGAATCCCCAGGATTCTCAGTGACTGGCAGTGGTACTTGGGATTCCTCTTTCAGTCATCAGTGGGATGCAAATAGGGAAATCCACTGAACCTAGCACTGACCATTTCATCAGTTCTCTATCTACAATAAACACTAGCCTGGCATTGAAATAAAAATATACTACATGCCAACATGAAATGCAAATATTGGAGTCACATTAAAAGAGTAGAAAGAAAGAGGTCAAATTATTACTTTTTTAAAGATTTATTTATTTTTGCATACAAGACCTGGGGTGTAGGACAGAGGTGTGGGGGGTGAAAGGTTCACCAGAGACAGAATGGGGAGCAGAACTGGCAGATCTACTGAAGTACACTGCTGAGGGGAGCAGCGGGTGAGGCAGGAGAGGTCTGCTGCGCCATGTGGGAAGTTCCCTGGCCTGGGATCGAACTCGTGCTGCAGTGGCTGCAGATAGCTTCATAGTGTTGAGACTTAACTAGCTGTGCCACCAGGGAGGCCCTGAAGTTGAATTATTTTAATAATGTTTTTTAGTTAATATATTCAAGATAGTGTCAGGCTATCCTTGTGGAGGACAAGATTAATTCCTAACTGACCCCTGGAGGGAGAGAAGTGTGAGGTAAAAATTCCCATCTCTTAGGGCCTCCCTGGTGGCGCAGCTGTTGAGCGCTGCTCTGTGGAGCTGTCGGCAGCAGCGATGCGAGTTCGACGCCCGACCGGGGAGAATCCCACATGGTGCGGCAGACCTCTCCTGCCTCGCCCGCTGCTCCCCTCAGCAGTGTATTTCTGATCTGCCTGTTCTGCTCCCCACTCTGTCTCTGGTGAAGCCTCTCACCACTCCACATCTCTGGCTTGTATCCCAGATGTATGTATAAATAAATAAATCTTTAAAAAAAAATTCCCATCTCTTAGGTGTGGATCCCGCTGCCTTTGTGGGTGGTAGAGAACCATATGGCACATGACACCCCAGGAGGCGGAAGGTGAGGCATGCGCTGGGTCTGCTTCAAGCCTTGCCCCCTTTCAGTCCAATAGTGGACAATTAAAATACAAATCAGACTGCTCGATCCTCTGCCTAAAAATTCTCAGGGAGGTCCCTCACTCACCATGTAAAAAACTGATGTTCCCTTCACCACTTTTGGGGTGTGTGATCTGCTCCCATCTGCCCTGTGACCTCTTCAAGCTCCAGCCACCCAGATGCCTCCTAGTTTTGCTCAAGCAAGCCCTGCCCCCTTCCCCTGGGAGTGTTTGCAGGAGCACTCTCCCTGCACCAACAAAAGGGACTCTGCATGAAAGTCACCGGGTTTGGGAGGCCGCACCACCCCAGCTCTGGCCCACCCATTACCCCATTCTCCTTCAGGGGTTCTCCTAAGCTTATCTGACTGACACCTTCATCCCACTGTCTGGACATCACCCCAGAAGGAGACATGGGCCTCAGCCTTGTGCCCTCCATCAGCACAGTGTTGGACTCACAGAGGCAAGCAGAAAATGCCTGTGCATGAAGAACCAGCATCTGCAGGAATCAGGCTGAAAGAACATGAAGGCAAGGAAGGGTAAGGGCTGGAGAGCAGTCTTAGAAAGTACCTGCTCGGCATTTAATCTCTGAGCGAGTGTTCTTCTGTCCGTGCAGGGGAACTAATTGCTCGTGACCTCTGTCGAGGATCTTGGTGTTCACAGGTGAGGAAGAAGAGACCTTGTGGGGACAAAGCAAGGACAGGCATGAATGGCTTCCAGACTCATCTAAGTCCCCTCCACCCCAGCAGCTAAAATCCAAATCCAATTCTAGGTCTAAACTCTTAAATATTCTTTTGTATTTATGCTTACCCCGTCATGATTTGGGGTTAGCTAAGTGACATACACTTGAAACACTCTCTTTATCCTTTTCTCCTATTATAATAGAAAACATGTTTATTCCAAAAAATATGAGCAAGTAAAGTTTTATAAAAATGCAAAGAGCATGTGATCCCTTTAATACAGTTTATCAGACAGTTCTACAATTTCACCACATGTGTGAATACTCACTGACTTTTTCTTATATATACACACAGAGATATTTTTACGAATGGGAATTACATAACCTGTAAACTTAGGACTATCAAGATATAGGATCAAGCATTAAATAAAGCTGCTAGTTTAAAAAGTTGCCTCAGACATCTAGACCAATGGAGCTCAGGCTAAATGGCTGCATATATGGGTAAATAATTTTTGACAAAAGCACCAAAACCGTTTAAAGGGAAAGGTCAAACTTTTCATTAAGCAGTCCTGGGAAAACTGAATATCCGTATGCTTACATATGGCACATGCAAAAAGGGAACTCGAACCCTCACCCGACACCATGCACAAAACTTAACGCAAAACGGGAACGAAGTTTGAAACCTCACAGTTTCAAACTCTTAGGAAACATAGCGGGAATTCTTCCTGATCCTGGATTTAGCAATGATTTCTTTAAATGATACCACGTAATCTATGAAAGTATGGACAAATTAGCTTATATAAAAATTAAATACATCTGTGCATCAAAGAGCACAATCAACAGGTTGAAAGAGCAACTCATGGAATGGAAGAAATATTTGCATGTT
Organism: Scalopus aquaticus; assembly: GCA_004024925.1. NCBI lineage: Eukaryota > Metazoa > Chordata > Mammalia > Eulipotyphla > Talpidae > Scalopus > Scalopus aquaticus. The sequence goes on along the minus strand of PVIJ01004064.1, from coordinate 2,106 downwards.
GTATATCTGATAAGGGACTAATGTCCAGAATATATAAAGAATTCCTATGATATAACAACAGTAGCAAAACAATAAAGCAACCCAATCTTTCAAAAGTTGAGAAAAGAATTTGAATAAACATTTCTTCCAAAGAATGAAAAGATGCTCACCATCCCTAAACATTAGGAAAATGTAAATGAAGACCACATTGAGATCCGCCTCCTACCCATTAATGTAGTCACTGTAAACATTAACTCATTAATCTCTTTATTATAACCCATTAAAATGTTTTGGACACAGGACTTAGAGTAAAATGTGTGGCTTTCAAGGCTTATATTAAAAGAATAGGGAGGTAGGAGAAATGGAGAGTGGCTGATAGATGATATGATTTGACATTTCATTTAGGGGCAATAAAAGTGTTCTAAAATTATTATAGTGATGACTACATAATTCTAAAAATATATTAAAAAGGGCTGAAATGTGCAATTTAAATGGGTGAATTAGATGAATTTTTATAATGATTTATTATGTGAATTATCCACTAAAGCTACTGAAAATAAGAATATATAACCTTAGTGACCTGATTGTCCACATTAAACAACCATAAAATCTAAGTATAAATTTAAACTGATTTCCAAACTCTCAATCTTGGCGGCTACATTTCCTGCCACTTCTTCTTTATTCCTACATCATGGCAACTGATTCTTTTCCTACATCAAGGTGACTGAATTCCCCTTTTCCTTCAGTCCCTTTTATTTCTCATCAGAATCTCCATCCCAAACTGCAAAACTTCTCATTTTTCCCTGGGGCTATTCATTCTCATCAGCAAACCCCCTCCAGGGGACACCACCTTTACCAGCCTTTGGACTGAGCCCGGTTACAATTTTGGTATGTTGATTTTGTAACCTGCCACACTGCTGTGCTCATTTATTGTTTCTAACAGTTTTTGGTGTTTCTGTCTATTTGGGGTTTTCTATATACTGAATTGTTTGCAATTAGTGATAGTTTCACTTCATTTTTTCCTACCTGGATTCCTTTTATTTCCTGCTTTTGTCTCATTGGTCTAACCCAAATCTCTAATACTGAACTGAACAGAGGAGGGAACAGAGGATATCCTTCTATTGTTCCTGACCGCAGAAAAAAGGTCAGGAGCAGCAGCCCAAAGAGCTGAGTTGCTCCCAGGCACTCAGTGCAGCGCCACCAGGCTCACACACCTCAGGGCAATGCCTGCGGGTGGCCTGAGACAGGGGTCTGCACACTTTAGCACAGTGACCCTGGTTCCCAGGGGTCTCCTGGGCTGTGGGGAGTCACTTTCCTTCCAGGACCTTTTCTTCCTCTTACAAACACATCTCATGCACCTCACACATCTCATGTCACCTGCCTCTTTCAACCTAACCCTTGAGACACACAAAATGCTGCTCAGGCCACCTTCTGTGATAGTGCTGCAGATCAGAATTACCTAAGAAAGGGCACTAGGGAAACTTCTATGGTTAACACTCATGTGTAATGATCTAGATAGAGGATTTGAGTTAAACACATACATGAATTAATACGCTCATTGTGCATTAATACACTCAAATGTGCATTTTTCTGTGTGGGTATTAGTTGTACAAGTCTTATTTTTACTGTGTATAAAAATCTCCATAAGAAAGTGTTGAGGGAAAGAATGAGAGAGAAAGAGGAGCCTGCAGCACTTGAGCCCTATGGACAAAGCAGAGGAGAGGAGGGAGAGGGGAGGAGGGCTCCCTTCAAATTCTTGCTGCATAAACTCTGGTCCTGCAGCCTCCTGTGAGGTGAATCATTAATAGGGATTCTCCCCTCTGCTCCCAGCTACACTGTTCCCCACAAGTGGGATGGCCTCCTGATCAAAAATGAACTCAAGCAAGCTCCTCTTTCTGCCCTAGGTTAAAACATCCTGAAATAATACTTCAGCAACAGACTTGTCACCAAGGACTTCTTGGGGCCTGGGATCCGCTTCTGAGTTTCACATAGGTTTTTGTTTTGTTTTATTCTGTCTTAACTGTGTTAAAATGGAATCAAAGTCAGGTCACCTGGCTTCTAGGCTGGGACCACCCACTGCAGAGCTGCATGACCTGGGGAAATCTCTTCCCTCCTCTTGGAACCTCA